>PVJO010014430.1:0-48307 GCA_004026905.1 Hystrix cristata
GAAATTCCACCAATTTTAGAAAGCTGGTGTATTAGCTTCCGACTGGTGCTGTAAGAACCACCACACACTGTGGAGGTTGTGGTCTTAAGTTCTGGAGGTTAAAAGCCCTAAAATCAAGATGTGGGCAGAGCTGGTCTCTCTTGGAAACTCAAGGGGAGAACTGGTGCCTCTTTTCCAGCTTCTGGAGTCTCTGGAGTTCCTGGCCCTGCTCCATGTCACCTTTTCCCCTCTTACTGTTGCCATGTTTTCTTCGTCTCACCCTTATAAGATCACCTGGGATAACATCCGGCCCACTTGGATAATCCAGGAAAGTCTCCTCATTTTAAAATCCTAAATTTAACCACATCGACAAGGTCCCTTTCTCCATGTAAGGTAACAGATTCTGAGAGTTAGGATGGAGACACCTTTTTGGGAGGAACGTGTTATTCTGACCACTCCAGGTGGCGGCTAATTCAAGTTAGAAAAATAATGCATGCAGTGAAATGATAAGAAGTAAGTTTGAGATTTGTTTCAAAACCTCTTCCCTCGAGCTAGGCGTAGTGACACATGAATGTAAACCCAGGAGCTCGAGAGGCTGAGGCAGGAGGATAATAAGTTCAAGTCCTGTATGGGCAACTTAGCCAGACTCTGTCTCAAAATAAAAAGTAAGACAGGCTGGGAATACAGCTCAGTGTGAAGACCCCGAACTCAGTCTCCAGTACTGCAGCGCACACACACACACACACACACACACACACAAATGTGTGCACACACAAAATTGCTACTAGAGTGATTAACTTTAAACGCCAGCTTGATGGGGTAAGGGCTGAACAGACAGCTGGTGAAGCCTTGTTTCTAAAGAAGATAAATGCTGGATCAGTAGACTGATAAGGAAGGTCCACCCTCATCAGTGTGAGCACCCACCGATCTGTGGAGGGCCTGGGCAGCACCAACAGTGGAGGCAAGGTGACACCCCTCCCTGCCAAATTAAGCCCAGGGTCTCACACAACCTGTAAGATTCATGTCTAGATGTCCCCGAGGGCCCCCTGTACTCAGAGGCAGGGTTTGTGGAAGGTGAATGGATTACGGGGCTCATAGCTGACTTGCTGTTGGGAAGTGGGGCCTGGTTAGAGGTGGTTGCTGGGGTGTGGCCTAGTAAGGGCTGATCTCCCACCCCAGCTCCTCTCTTCTCTCTCTGCTTCCTGGGTGGCACGCTGTGAACAGCTCTCCCTTCTGCCTGGAGCCAGCACAAACTGTGAACCAAAATAAATCTTTCCTCTTTAAATTGTGGGCTTGGGATGTGTGTCCCAGCAACTGGAAAATGACTAAGACACATGCTAGACACACACTCTACCACGAAGCCAACCCTCAGCCCCCTCTCTGGCACCTGGAAGTGGGACACTTTCTCCTGCCTGTGGACGCAGGAGTCCTCAGGGCTTGGACTTGAGCCTTTATGCCGGCGGCTCCCTTGGGTCACAGGCCTTTCCAGGGTGAACTGCATCTCACACTGGCTTTCCTGGCTCTCCAGCTCGCGGATGGCACATGGGGGACTTTCTGGCCTCTGTGACTGTGTGAGCCAATTCTCCCGCACACTGTAACTCCTTATATGCTCAGAGCGTATCCCTTTGCTTCCATCTCTCTGGGATCCAGTCACAGATTGAACACACAGGATTTGCAGAATCCTTAGTGTTCCTGGAAGGCCCCGACACTCCTGGGAAAGGTTAGTGTGGCCTGAGCTGCGACAGTGGGCGACTAGCTATTGCAGGAGTCTGTTAGCAGTCTCCATTGCAGAATGGCTCTGCGGAGGGTTTTTTGCTTTTGTTGTTTTTTATTTATTTTTTTAAAATTCACAGTGACATAGCTAGTAACTCTCTAGAAGTACCATCTTTGTCTTTAAATGAAAATGTATGAAAGAAAGAGAGAGAGAGAAAGAGGGAGGGAGGACTTCTAATACAGGAGATGCAAATGAAACAGGAAAAGATGTATGTCAGTGATCTGACAAAACTCAGGTTTTGCAGAAGGAAAAATTTCTGTGGAGGCTTCAGAACTCAGGAACTCTTGAAATTCCTGGGAGTCAAATCTCACCAATGACAAATGTCCTTCAAATAATCCCCCTGCCTTAACGTGCCACTCCTTCCTTACTCCTTCCTAATTCTTCTGGCTTTGGAAACCAGCCTTCGGAAATTCCCATCCTGTGTGGGATGCCTGTCCCCCGCGTATCGCGGCTCCTTACTGCACGTACCTGCAGTGGGTGGCAGGATGAACCGCCGAAAAGGTCCTAGCCCTGAGCTGTGCGCCCTACTTGGACTTTCTCCATCCACTCAGGGCTCCGCCTCCTGTCCCCTTCACGAGGTGGGAACTCGCCACACTCAGCTTCCAGAAACGGAGGAAAGGCTGCATCTAATGGGCTACACTCACAGATAGTCAAAGCGGACTCCTCTCAGGCTGGTGGCTAGAGCTTTTTCACACTTCCACTAACTGCAAAGGGCCATTTCAATTACAGTCCCTGTGTGGTAAACAAGTTATTTTTGACTTACAGCCTTTACTTCCTTCACACCCAGGATACAGGCCTTTTAAAGGGGTGCTAATATGTGTCAGAAATTCCCAACTTTAAAAAAAAAACTATCTTTTGAACGGCAGATGACATTATCTCTAAGTCCAAAGTGGAAGATTTTAGAAAAAAAAATTAAAAGTGTATGCTTCAGTATCCTGTTTTGTTTTCAGAGGATAAAAGACTGGGTGTGGTTGTAGGCTTCCTTGTTTACTTACTTATTTTAAGAACAGAAAGTCAAAAGTTCTTTGAAGGAAGAAAATGTTAAAATGTGGGATCATTTGGCCTTATCACTACATCAACTTTTCATAAAGTCATGGTTTGGCTTTCTGGCCATTCAGTAATGTCAGACACCCTAATTCTACTTTATAAAAGGCACAGCAACAGGCTTGCTTTCTGTTGGATCTACCAATGCTTCAGGATTAAACAAGCCAACAACAAACAAAGAAGAATTAATTTTAGAGCCATCTCAAAACTCTGCATCAATGGACCAAGTCTCAATCAAATTCCTAAGTCCATCTGTCCTCTGTTAGCTTAAACACTTTCATAAAACCTTCCTCAACTGGGAATATTCCTGCTTTTCTCTGACCTCTTGGTGGCAAGGTGCATCTGGTGCTAACGATGCAGCCCTAACACAGTCAGGGACCATCGCAGGGATGGGAGACAGGCAGAACCCTGGACCCCTACCTGCTCTCATTACAAGTGTGATGGATGTTTTCTCCTGGGACAGTCAGGGACTTCAAAACCATTTTTTGCTACAAGCCACGACTTCACTTAGACCTGTAGGTGACCAAATGGTATCTTTTGTTTTGTATCCTTTGTCACTGTAAGTCTTGGGTCAAATCTCCTCTTTCATCATCTAGGGAATGTCTGTGTAGAAGTCAGTGAAACAAGACTGATTGGCCCTGAATTTACATAATCTCACCCTCTTCCAGATTGAGGCCTCCAGCATGGGGGATTTCCAGGGACCTTCAACTATGACACGAAGTCTCCAGCCATTGTCCTGAGATATGGACTGAGGGGTCACCATGACTCCAGCCCACCAGCTAATCTTGAAGGCAGAGGGGGCAGGGCTTCCACCTGCCTTCCCTCTAACTTTCCCAGTCAAGCTTCTTCTATGAAGTTGTGTTTTAATCTCCATTTCTACTAAAGCAGGAGCCCAGACTAGTCAGTGACTCTCCGAGCATCAGTCTTACTGGTTTGTATCTCAGTTCAGCTGTCTCCACTGGGATTAATGTGGGACTATCCTGATCAGTCTTAATTGTCTTCTCCATGTAAACCCCCTCTCCTGTGAAGCTACAGAAGACATCAGGTACTGTGTAAAAAGGGCTCAAAGGAAGGCGTGGCACAGTGTAAGTTCTCAAAAATCTGTTTCTCAAAATTTCACCTGCAGGTCACCCTGGTTGGAGTCAGCCGGGCTGCTGGGAACAGATTTGGACGTCTGCCCCGCCTAGTGTTCAGTGCTGGGGGATTAATTTGTGTTTACAGTAAGGGTCCTGGGAAAGGTACGATAGGTAAGGTACCAGGTAACGTTGTATCTGCAAACACTGGATTTCTTCATAGGAGGTTTGCAAAATTCCACCCCTTTATGCACCATGGCCGTATTTTGCTGCATGTATGGCCATGGGAATAACTGCCGGATGGCCACCTGTCTTTGTTCCAACTGCTCTAATACATTACCATTATAGATTGCATGGTCTAAATAGCAAACACCCACTTCTCACCCGGAAGCTCAGAATCAAGGGACTGGTGGACGCAGGGTCTGGGGAAGCCCATGTCCCAGGCTGCAGGTGGCTACATCCTCGTCCCTGACATGGGCCAAGGAGAGCTGAGGCGCTCTGTCACCCCTTCTTATGGAGACAATAATCCCATTTGTGAGGGTTCTACTTTCATGACCTCATCACCTTTCCAAATATCACCACATTGGGATTACAGTTTCAACTTATGGATTTTGAAGTAGACACAAATATTCTGTCTATTTTATGACCCTAAATCTACTCTTGCTTCTTTTTCCTAGAAGAACTAAACAAATCCTTCGGGAAGCTGAGCCAGGAGGATCGCTGCAAGTTCAAGGCCATCCTGGGCTACGCAGTGAGTTAAGGCCAGGCGGACCACACAGGGAGAGCCTGACTGATCGACCTCCACTCCGCAAGCCTCACTCACAGGGCACAGCTCACTCCAAAAAGTGTCTGCTTCTTGCAGCAGAAACAATATTGGTGTTATTTCCAAGCAGAAATGTGGCTGTGAAAATACACAGTGGCTCAGAAAGTTACCCTGGCTTTAATTAAATACGAGCTCTAGAACTGGGGTTTATACACTGATGATGTATAAACTCCAAAGAACCAAGAGGAACATCACTTTCTGAAAATTATGGTCTTCTTTAGGATTTTTTTGTCTCCCTTTCAGAACTCATTCATTAATTCCATCAATCAATATTTAGCATGAATTGTGTGGTAGAGACTGTGCTCCATGCCTTGGAGCCACCCCCAAAGAACCAGACAGACAAACGGGCAAGGGAAATAACAAACCAATGTGGCAGAGCAAACTTGAAAGTATAATAAAGAGAAAAAACAGGTTCTGATTATTTGAATATACTACACAATATTATAGAAAATGTCATTTAGGAGCAGTTCATTTATTGTCAGTAACAGTTCAATGTTCTAACTCAGTACTGTTTAAATCTAATTTTCGTCATCTATAACATTTGTCATTCCATTCGTGCCACTTGCAAAATTACAGTTTCCTGAATGTCCTTAAAATAGTGATAAAATCTGTGAAAGCACTGTGTTTACTTTGATACCCTAATCAACAGTATTTGGGAATATTTATTCAGAGAGTTCAGAGTTCACAAAGTAATTAAAATTTGGAGTCTACAAAAAACACGGCAATTATTTCAAGAGACACCCAATCCTTAGCAGGAAGTTCAGATGTGATTGAAGGTGGGGGAGTGCAGAGCGCTAGGGGAGCCAGGCTGTGCCCCGGGCTGCTCTCTGGGTAATTGGACAGAGAGCAGTGGTCCCCGAAAGGAGCGATCTGAGGGGCGGACAGGTGTGGACATCAAAGACAAGGTCAGGACTCGGCTATGTGGTTGGAACAGCAATCGTTACTGTGTGTACAGCGGGTGCTCACATTGCTGATTCTGACTGTGTGTCTACCTGTGAGTCATGCCATGCATTCGCACGCCTGCAGTACCTTATCGTGGTGTAACTTAAGAAGGTGACACTGCTTACCGTAGGATTGCTGTGAGAATCAAACGAAGTGACAAAGAGCGGGAAGCACAGTTCACAGCACACGGTGGACGTGCAAGAGCACACGTTTAGAGGGGCAGAGCCACCGTGAAGAGTGCTGTCCAGATGCCCACACTCGCTGCTAGGGTGGCCACCAGCAGGAAAGGGTGCCACTGTCCGGTCAGCACGTCCTTGGCCACGTCTGAGCTCTGCCGTCCTGTCCCGATCCTGTCCAGCCTGAGTCGGGGACCCTGTCCCGGTTCTGTGAATGGACGCCTGCCGGGCACTACCCTCCCAGAGACAGCATTTGCGGAAGGGGGGACCAAGGAGACACACGGCATCGTCGCTCCGCCTCCAGGCTTTCTCCATCCCTGCAACCTCTGTGAGTTTGGACCTCAGTCGCGCCGAAATCCCCACCCACAGCATGCTTCTTTCACCTTTTGCTTCCAACAGTTTACTTCTTCCTCCAGCACCTTCCTCTGCACTTTTCATTTACCAAACGCCATTAGATTTAGCCCACTTCATCTCTGCCTTTTAACTCTTGGGGACTTGGGGACCTCTGTCGCCACAGTCACCTTCTTTCTGCTGTCCACGTTCAGACCAGAGAGCCAAAGGCAGATGTGTCTTTCTAGATGATCGGCCGAAGGTGCAGAGAGGCCTCGGGGCCTCCTCGCTCTCTGCCAGGAAGGCACGTCCAAGAACAACTCTGGCTTCAGACTCCGTGTGAGGCAGCGTAAGGTCTGGAGCAGGCAACACATTATCTGCGACAACAGGACAGGCTGCAGGGAGCCGCAGCTCGTACCAACGACTGTAGACGCTTCATCTGCACCACCTCCTGCCCTGAGCCTCACACTGACCTCACCCCTGTGAATTCTGGGGTCCTTTGCAGCCTTGTTTGCCTCAGTGTCCTGCACAATCCTGTCTCATAAAATCTCACTTCTCTCTTCTCCATAGTGTGTGAAAGAGTGGTATGATTTGGGTTAAAGAAAGAGATTTCCTTAATATTTAAATACTGTGGTCACAGCGGCCACAAAGACCCATTCTCATTAAATTAAATTGCAAAAGAGATGGTTCAGTTGGAGATGATGATGATGGCACAAGTAATAATAAACAGACCATTTCAGTTTAATTTTACCACTTTTGCATCAAGAGAATTTTAAAAGCCAATCTCTCTCTATTGTTCCTATTACAATAGGCACTAATTATCCACAGTTGACTCCATTTGTGAGAAAAGCTAAATCATCTATGAACATAGATTTCTTTTTTTAAAAAAAGTAGGAAAAAGGCTGAAAGCTACGAGAACCAAAAGTACAAAACAACAGTCTTATTTCAAGCTACTAAGAAGAGAAATTTAAAAAGTCATTTCCAGTACTAGAAGAGCTCGTCTCAACTAGATGAGCTAATACTTTTCCTCATGTCACAGACATCTCTGGGGCACAGGCCAGGCACTCTGCTAAGACCTGGGTTGCTGTGACAAGCAGAACAGTCCCAGCACGTGGGCTGGTCAACAGGACAGGCAATGCACACGCCATCAAACGGATGGTAAATTTATAAAAAACACAGACTGCAGTGGCTGCCGTCACCAGGCCTCATGAGCTCTACTTCAAGTCAAGCCTATTTCTCCTTCTCTGGGGTTTTGCTGTTCGTGTCCTGAAAATCTCTTCAAATCCCACGCTACTGGGACAGGTGTCGATATGGTCAGCAAACGGGCCGCACACCTGGAATAGGAGGTGCAGGGACACTGCAGGCTTTCTGCAGACACACAGTTCTGTGCATCTGGCCCTTTTCCCAACCCTGTTCCCAGAGCTTTTTTAGTCAAATATTTATACAGCTGCTGAAAAATAGGGGTGGGGGGATAAATCAACATTAGGGGCTCAAACAAAAACAAAAACAAAACAAAAAACCCGAGACACTCCTCTCTTGCTGTGGTTTTCTGTCTTCTCATACTTTAAAACAATAAGCTCTAGAGTTTTGACGCCCGGGTGGATCACGGCAAGAACTGTGAGGTCACTTTAATTGTGGCAACAGGGGTGATAGTCAAAATATTTAACAGCCGGCACACACGGCAGCAGAACACCCCCAGGCCTGAGCCACGTGCAGCCGCTCAGAGCTGCGCTGGGGGACAGCCTCACACTGGCACCCCACACTTCTGCACCCCAGTATGTTCCAGTTCACTGAGGTCTCGTGTCCAATCCTATTAGCTCAGGGTCTTGCGCCCGATCAAATACTTACCCAATCTGTCCCCAGAACTAGATGTAAAGAAGGAAGGAAACAAATAATGACAAGTGTGATGAAGAACAAAGCAAGAGATGAGATAAGGGAGCAAGAGAGAGAGAGAAGGCACTATTTAAATAAACTCAGTCTTACAGGATTGTTAGCGCGTAAAGAGTTGGTCTTACAAGATCTGTTTGCATCTCAAGAAAGGACAAACCATTAGGCCAAAGAAATGAATTGTTAATGATGGGATTTCAGCCATGAAATGGCACAATGAGAAAAATTATTTGGGGAGATGGCACACTGGATGGGGGTTTCTCCAAATCCCACAAATCACCTCATCTACAAATCTATCTGTGGATTCTATTTTTAAAGCTGGCCCCAATTCACAAACACCAGAAATCCTTGTCCAAAAGGGGAGACATGCTGGGCTGTTTGGATGCTCCTTTTTAGGAGGTATCAGGAAGGGGACAGAGGAGGGACTTTTATTGTTCATTGTGCCCGCTTCTGTATTGTTTGTAGGTTTGTGAGCGCAATACTTTCACTGTGTACACGAGGGGAGGCTTTCTCTGTCTTAATGTGTGAACCTCAGATGATTTTGATCTTTCTGAAGTTTTGCGAATTCTGAGTTTCCTCCCAGCACTTCAGAGAGATGTCTCTCTGTATCTCGAGGGAAGAGGTGAGAGGCAAAGTGGGTACAGGGAATGGGGGTGACTGGTGAGGGCAGAGTTTTGGTTTGGGAAGATGAAAACATTTGGTGGGCAGATGGTGGTGACAAGTTACACCACAAAGTGAATTCACTGCATGGCACCGCATGGCACAGAACCACACACTTAAAAATGGCTAAAATGGTCAATGTATGCTATGTGCATTTGATGCTATTAATACTAATTTTAAATAAAGGCAAATAAAGAAGAATGAAATCATGCTATTTGCAGGAAAATGGATGGAAGGGGAAACCATCGTGTTAAATGTGATAGTCTACATCTGGGGTGGTCCCCAGAGGATGACATGTTCAGAAGGTGACTGGGTCATGGGGCTTCTATCCACGTTGGTGGATTAGTGCACTGACGGGTTCATAGCGGATGTGCTGGTAGGAGGCGGGGCCTAGGAGGGGTGGGTTATGGGGGCGTGACCTGGAAGGGCCTAGCTCCCTCTCTTCTGTCTCTGCTTCTTAGCTGCCATGACCTGAGCAGCTTTTCCTCTGCCTGGGCCCTTCCGTCATGCCGTTTCTGAGCCAGCGGACTATGGACTGCAAGTGTGAGCCAAAATAAACCTCTTCTTTGATTTGTGGGGATCGGGTGTTGCGTCTCAGCAGCGGGGAGTGACCAGGACTCAGAAAGCCAAATATTGCACGTGTTCTCTTGTGTGAGGAATCCACAAAGAGAGACGACATGGAGGTAGAAGGAAGACTATTTGGGAAGAAGGAGATAGGGGAGGGGAGGAAGGAAAAGGGCTACTTGGCAGGTAAGAATGATCAAAGTATGTTACACGCAGATATGAATATGCCAGAACAAACCCTACTATTTTACATAGGTAGTGTGCATGTTTTTTAAGAAAAGTAAATGTAGGAGTCAAGCAGAAGGCCCAGAGCCTGAGACACACGTTCTCTGCCGTGACTGTCCTCAGTCCCTTTACAGCGGCGACTCAGCCACCCACATGGATCGGCTTGTCTCTGTAGCAGGCTGACTCCCCGGTTAACGTCCGGGGCTCCTTCACATTTGTGTGTCTCCACGTTCCGCCACCTGCCCTTGCTCAGTCACACACGCGACCCCACGGGAGAGGTGGCTGATAACGCAGAGGGAAGTGGGTGGTGTTACAAGCTGCTTCTCTTACAGTTTTTCAATGTCCTTTAAGTTGAAAAAGTAGTTACTGGTATGTCCATTACATACACAAATGTCATCACCTGTTAAACCCAAAATCATGGTAATCTCTCAAATCAAAGACCAGATACAGGCAAATTTATTGATTTTAATTATATCTATATGTCTGTTATTTCATGCCAAAGTCTTTATCAAAACTGAGATCTCCTCTGTTCATTAAATGCACTGCGTACAGTAGTGTACTCGTTTTCTGTTACTGCCGTAACCCACCGCGACCTGACACAGATTCACAGTTGTACAGGTCAGAAGTCTAACATGGGTCTCACCAGGCTGAAATCAAGACAACAGGTTGCTTGGGCTCCTTTGGGAGGCCCCTGAGGAGAATCTGCTTCCTTCTTCACGCAGGCTGCTGGCGGATGCCAGCTCCTTGTGGTTATGGTCCCTATTTCCTTGCTGCCAGCCCTGTGAAGACCACTCCCCATCCCATCTCTGGAGGCTATCTACACTTCTCCCCTCACCCGAACTCAGTCCTCCGCCGTCTTCCATCCTCCAAGCCAGCAGTGGCGGATAAGGTCTCACCCTGCGAACTCGCCCATGTCTCCTTGGGTAACCCCATCTCTCCGGCCACAACTAGGAAGGCTTCTCTTTTAAAAACTCATGTGACTAGACCAGACACATCTGGAAAACCCAGGATACCTCTCTGTTTCAAGGCTCCCATCTCAATCACAGGTTTAGGGGTTATGGTGATTAGGGCACTTAACTTTAAAACAGAACACAGACTGTAAACTGATAGAAAAGAGTTTCTTGTCAGATTTTCCATCTGCAAAGTTCTTCATGAATTACTAAGAGCTGAAGTTCTCTCTTTCCACTCATGGTGAGGTGGGCAGGCCCCTTGCTCTTCTTATCCTGCCTTCTGGGAAGCCGTCTGTGTGGCAGTCCAGTGCCAGCTAGGTGAGTACCACGTCTAGCTCTCTTGGTTTTCAAAGTTCTGCTTGATCTGCCCCAACACCACCCACCCCATAGAGTCTTACTTCTGCTCAGGTTTATCCTGCAAATATTTTCATTATGTCCCCGAGCCCCATGTTAGTTTTCTGTCCTCCTTTCCACACATGTGCTGATACAGAGTCGCCCATCCGTAAGCCCCTCCCGCACTCCCTCATGCCTAGAGCCAATCCCTACCCAATTTAGCATCCACAAACCTCCTCTAAAAAGCCTTCTCGAGCCTGTCGTCTCCAGCTGCGTCACGTGGCACCCACTTACTCTGTACCAAGTACCACACCGTGTAGGGGACACACCAGGGAAGAGCCGAGCCAGGACCCCAGCCCCGGCAGCGCAGCATCAAGCAAGGGAGAGAGGAGTACAAACGGGCAAAGCGAACAATTCAAATTGTGATGGTCACTGCATTGGTTCTCTGTAGTCTTAACAGTTTATGACCAATTTGGTGCCCTGAAACAAGAGCTATTTATTGCCTTAGAGTTAAGGATGTCAAAGCCCCAAATCAGTGTTACTGGGTGAAGGTCAAGGTATCTAGAGGTCCCTTCTTCCACACACCTCTCCCTGAAGGTTCCAGGGGAGAGCATTTTCCTTGGCTTTTATTTTTAAGGCTTCTGGAGATGGACTTCGCATTCTTCCATCTTTAAAGTCATGGGTAAAGTACTTTTGCTAACTCTGCTTTCTTCTCGTGGTCTGCTCTGTGCGATGGCCCCCTCTGCCTCCTTTTACAGAGATGTTTGTGGGCTGGGGTGTAGCTCAGTGGTAGAGCACTTGCCTGGCCTGCCTGAGGCCTTGGGTTTGATCCCAAGAAATACACACACACACACACACACACACACACACACACACACACACGTGATTACATTTAGGACCTACTAAGATAACCCAAAATTACCCCTTGTGGCAAGAGACTTGATTCAATCAGACATACAAAGAAAGTAAAATAGAAAATCATGGCTTATTTGTACTTTATAGAAAATAAAATCCTTAGGTTCTAGGGCGTAAGTCCTTGATGTCTTTGTAGTCATTATTCAGGCTGCCAGGCACTGAGTGGAAGGATGATCCCGCTAACCCAGGTGGCCACAAAGGGAAACTGCTACAGGGGACTTTTAAACTAAGATTTCAACAGTGGAAACGAGACTCGATGCTTGATTCTTCATCAACAGCATTTTAAAATAGAAATCTACATTAAAAGTTAATAAAAATACTATGTAATAGTTTATATTAACGGTGGGCTGCAGAATCATGGGACTTTTACCTCCCCACAGTCTAGCTGTCGCCTTGTGCAATGGAGAGGTGGACGAAACACCACTGCGTACACATGTGGATTATTTTGTGTGTGTTTCTGAAGCTAACTGCTACTTGATGCTTCACTCTAAACCCTGAATATAGACTTATTTATGCTCTGTTTCAAAACAAATCTGAAGAATTAAATACCACTTTGACAGCGATAAGAGCTTTGCTAGGGATGGAGATGATCCGACAATTCGCTCAACATTTAGACAGATGACTGAACAGCTGGGAAAACCTACTTCCATTCATTGGTCAGAGACTGTTGACTATTAGTCAACTGGGCACTGAAATTTGTCATTTAAAGACTAGTTAGAGGTGTACAGTTGTTTTGTGTATGCCAAAGATGCATTTTAGTTGTAAAAATAGAAGACTCGCAGGGCTAGTTACTTTTTCTTAATGGTAGATGCTTCTCTTTAAATATTAAATGCTTTTCTCATCACACAAGCAACAGCTATTGAGAAGACCTCCGCAGCTAATGTTCTTTCTTGATTTGGAAGCTGGTTACATGGATATCTAAAGATTTTTAAAAATTTACCAAGCTGTACTAATAATATATGCACATTTATGCATAAACTATGCTTATTAAAGTTAAAAAATAACTATTGTTAGCAAAATCAGAAAATGCAAGGAAGAAACAATGGGCACATAAAAGAACAGTATGTAGTTGTTAAAATTTTGGTTGAAATTCACCTGTTCTTTCCCTTTTACCTGTCTCTTCATGGTAGATAAGATGGACACAAATCCATTGAGGGGCGGAGCTCTTTAGGGCCGGTTTTGTGACATGTCCTGACTAACAGGATGCAGCAAAAATTTACAATAGAGCCAGGCATGGTGACAAATGCCAATTGTCCCAGCACTCTGGGAGGCTGAAGCAGGATTGAAAGTTCAAGCTCAACCTGGACAATTTAGCAACTTAGCAAGATTCTGTATCAATTTTTTTTTAAAAGTTGGGGATATCGCTCAGTGCAAAGGCTCTGTGTTCAATCTCCAGTAACTCCCACCCAAAAAGTTATAACGTGCAACTTAGGAGTCTGTATTCAGCATCTGTTATGTCTGCTTTTGTGCACAAAGTCTAAGCCACAGACAAAGGGTCCAGGCCCAAGTCATCCATAGAGGGCACATGGAAAACCAAATGCTCTAGCTGTCAGCTAGCACCAGTCACCAGCCATGTGTGCACGCCATCTTGGAGCGTGTAGCTCCGTCTACCTCAGGGGACTGCAGCCCCAGCTGGCTGGGGAGCAGACGTTCTCTCCAGAAAAACTCGGTCGGCCCGGAGAATCACTGGGGATGAGGAGATGGTTGTGGTTTTTAAGCTGTCACCCCCATTTGAAAGCACTTCATTGGGGTGGATACTACTCAGGAATAGGTAGCGGAAGTTCTCTACTCGTCTGTTACTCTACCTGACATTTAATTTACCCATCATCGGCCTGGGTCAGCACAGCGAGGAGCTCTACAGGCAGACTGCACAGGTTTTCGGTACAGACTGAAGCCGGCCATGAGATGCGGACAGGAAGAGAATGTGGAAACGAGGCTCGGTCCAAAGGGAGGGGATGAGACACGGCTGTAAAATGGTGCACCAGAAGGGGAGGCATGAGTCCAGCACCCCGAGCAGGGCCATGCTGGGAAATCTGCACAGAGCGCCCAACCCAGCCTTGCCCAGCCCGGCACACACTCTGCACAGGGGACCGGCGAGTCTGGGACAGGAGGAAAAGTCGACAGGTCAGGCGGAGGCCACAGACTGCAGTTACTTCCACATACTTGGATGAACCAGGAGCTTGGTGCCCAGGCAACTCCAACACAGGGGGAGGGGAGGGCAGCAAAGCTGGCTCCTAATGGACTGAGGTCACAAGACGCTGTCTCCCGGTGGGGCTAGCAATCCAGATGGTCAGACGGGGTCTTGGCCATATTCATTCTGAGCAGCAAGCCAAAATCTCAGCAAAGAGATCTGTGGTTCCCGTTCCACGGTTACACAGGTCTCTCAGTGGACAGGTGGGTGTGAGACGGGCGAGTGTGCGGGACTCTTACCATCAATGGTGACTTCAGATGGCAGATTAGACTGCATCAGTCTCACATGGATGGAACGATCAGAGAGTCTGAGCAGCCTACTTGGAGGAGACCATGCAAAATGATCTCTTTCTGTTGCACAGTTTCTTTTTAAATTAGTATATATTTGTGATGCATAACAAATTATATTCATCTTGGGGAACTGGAACATGGATGTATTGCATCTTACTCTTTTTTACTTTCCCTCCCCCTCCCAACCCTCCCATCTCCCATCCCTCTATAAAATAGTATTTTTAAATGACCTACATTTTGTTTTACAAAGAATACCTGATATTGAGTCCCATCCCACCCCTAATCCAGCTTGAAGCTTCACCATGTCCCTTACACTAAAAAAATCTAAACCCCTTAATTGCACATCTTTACAAAACAAAAAACACAGTGACGTGCATCAGGGCAGCTTCACCTGCTTCTTCTGCGTCCCTCTCTTCCCGACCCTGATGTGTTTGCTGCTTGGAGATCTTCACGGCCTGCAGCAGATCAAGCCTGGGAGCGGCACGTGGAGCTGGATAAGACATCACAGCTTTCTCTGCTCTGAAACGGCCATATCGAAACAGCCTCTTCTGACTGAACTGCTTGGTTGCACGTGAAAGAAACAGAGAGGCCCAGCTTCATCATGATGCTCTGTCTACAAGACCTGCGTGGCATCCTACGCGTGTTTTCTACTTGGTTCACTCGTCCCAGCCTTGCATTCCAAGCCCTCAGACAGTCACAAGCATGTGGCTATCTAGAATAATAAAGGTGACAGCCAGATACAGCGCCTGGTGTCTGGGGCTACTTTCTTTCCATTGGGTCTGTAAGTGGGAGGTAAAAAACAAAAAGACTTCATTGATTCATTAAGTGTGTTCTCACCAAAAATATTGGAGCAAGGTTTTCATTTCTTTGTTTTATTTTATCCAAGATCCATAGTAATGGAGACCCTTGAAGGCACAAGGCAGTTCATGCATAAGTGTGTGTGTATAAATGGAAACAGGTCTCACAAAATGGTATTTTTACTATAAGGATAAATTTTATGTTGGCCTGGTCAAACAGCAGTCGAGGTATTGCTGCAAATGTACCACTGAGATGTGATTAACATTTAAACTAGACTGCGCAAGAGACTTCCCCTCCATAACAAGAACAGACATCATCCAAACAGCTGAAGGCTTTAAGAGACTGTTTCCCAAGCAGGAAGGAATTCGGTCCCTAGATTGTCTTTGGGCGTAAGACCACAACTTCAACTTCTGCCAGAATTTCTGGCCCCATAATCAAATGAGCCATCCCTTTCAAATAAAAATTTCTGTCACTCATTAAAACGAAGCCCCAGTGAGACAAAAACCAGTGTAACACAAGTGTGGGATGGCACTATGATTCTGGGCCACATGTGGAATACGCTGCGGGAAGTGGGTTACTCCACGGCTTATAGCATCAGCCTCATGGGACCTTTTAGTGAATTACCTTCTGCAAAGACACAGGCCAGCAGGTGCGACATCCAGCTATAGTCCATCCTTTTTTGTTAAGGAGAGTTGCCTTTTCTTTTGGTGGGGTCAGGCCTTGCCAAGATATGCTGATGGGCAAGTAGAGGACGTGCTGGATTTCTCTGCTGTGGGCCCTTACATCTAGGTGACGCTGTGGAGTGCGGAAACCATACAACCCTGTCTAGTGTCCTCAGTGAATGAGATCGACTGCATAAACCCAAACAGGTCAAAGTGAACTTCGCACTGCTTTATATGAGCAATTTAAAGCAATGGATAGGACCCGACAAGTTATAAGAAATGTGCTTATTTCTGTCTAAGCCATTACACTACATTTTTGTTTTTCTCATTTGTTTTTCAGTTGAAGAGCAGATAACCAGTTTGGATTTCAGTGAGAAGCAGAAAACATGAAGTCTGTTAATAGGCAGGTAGTTTCATTGTATCTGGTGGCCAGCAGTAGAGCAAATTTCTGTTGCCTGCCATTATAAACGAAGGTCACTGGCCACTGAAGTACGTCTTTCAACAAGTTGGCTTTAAAAGAAAATTGAGCCAGTTGGACATTTTGTGTGTCTCACAACACAAGATGATGGTGAGAATTCAACATAACAATACCAAGGAGAGTTCTCTTCAATTCTAAAGACCTACACAGATGTCTGTCATGTTAATGTGCAAGTTAGCCAAGGTCATGCTTAAAGAAACCGTGAGAAGCACTCCTATTTAAGCCAAGAAAAATACGAGAATTCTCTCTAGTCCTGCTACTGCCTAACATTATTAAGAAAGTACTATCAATCCAGCAAGAGAAATAAAATAGGGGTATCAAAAATTGAAAGAGGCAAAATTATCCTAATTTGGGGGTTGAGAGGATTGTGTACCTGGAAAACCCAAAGAGACACATTGTAAAACTATTATAAACAACAGAAGAATCCAATGAGTTGGTTAGGCACAAAATTTATACACTGAAATCATAGCCTAGAGACAGACAACACTCAGTAGGAAACAAAATGTTAAAGAGTTCAAGTGTAATAGCTAAAATAAATTAAAAAATAAATACTAAAAATCCGTATGAAGAAAATTTTAAATATCCAAGGAAGATCACTAAGAAAATCTGAACAAATACCCATATTTTGAAAGAAAATATCCATGTCACTGCTTACATTAATCTATAAATGTAATGTAATCTCAATAAGCCCAGAATTTAACTTTTCATTCCACCAATGGAAGACCAGATATCTTGAAAAGCTATGTGCTACACACATCTAAAAGTGCTGGCTGAAAACTAATTGGAAACAATGGGTACAAGAAAAACAGAGCGAATTGATGTGAAGGAATGTGTTGATATTTTCTACTTGGGTATAAAGGCTGGGAGAGACTGAGGGAGAGATTGTCGGTATCTATAACTAAGAGGTTTTGCCCTCTTGGCAATTTCTAAGGGTTCCACAATCCTGTGGGTGACCATACCAGCAAAGTACGGAAATTCTGATGTTCACGCGAGATCTGGACCTTACTGGGCTACACAGTTAGTACTTTTACTAGATACTATTAGTAGGTAGAATTTCTTTTCCAACACCCTGCTGTGATTTGGATAGAACAAAAACTCTTCTTTGATAATTTATAATCACAGGTTTCTGCCACACAAACATCTAGTGTTGACATTCATGTTGCTGAGATGACCCAAGAAACTCCACACTGGGCAGTTATCACCAACAGTGACTGGAGCTAGAGAAATCCTGCCAGCACCCAGAAGATCCTCCAGGAAAAAGCTGCTCTGTGAGGACACACCTGTGACCCAAGCACATAGAGTTCCCACAGTCAAACACCTACAAGTTCAAAAGTTCAAAACACATGCGATGAAAATCCACCCCGAGAACAAGTTAATAGACACATCACATGGGAAGATTAAGAACTTATGTTACGGGCTGCAGACCATCAGAACATCAAAAAATGACTGGCAAATGGCGTTTTACTAGGAGCAACATTAGTTTTTAAAAAGAAAATGAATTTTTAAAAAGCCACCAAAATAAATGACAAACCATCCTCCTTTATTCTTCCCCCATCTGAAAAACGGAAGATGTCCTTCTTGATCATTGCACACTATGTGTCTACGCACAGACACTCCAAACTGTGTTGTCCACTGCCGGGTTTGATGTTTTCCAGGTTAGCAGCAAACACCTGGAAAACCAAGGATCAGAGCAGAAACCCACGCTCAAAGCCAAGACGTGTAATTCCTCAGGGTGCCGCAGATGATATTTACAAAATTTGTATCTTGCACCCAAATCTTTTCCTTTGGGTTCTTCCATGAGCAGGACCAAGGTTCTTAGCCCTCTGATCTCACGTTTCTCTAGTTAATCACGTGGAAACTTGTACTATGCTCCAATCCCAAAGGACTATGTTTTGCTCTGCATACACATTTTCTCTACTATGCAGTGTTTGATTCTGAAACCTCTCAGTTTATTGCTTTCTCCAGCAATCACTTTATAAATACCTGCAGACAGAGGCCATCCTTCTCATTAGGAGTCTACCCATCACCTGAACAGGGCCCACCCTACGGCAGGCACGTAAGCTAAAATTGCTGAATTTTCTTGAGAATATTTAACAAAGTGCTTATGGAATTAGTGCTGGCTGTTATTAGTCTTGTCCACCCCTCAGCTTGGAATTACCCTCTTGTAATCAGATCTTTGTTTATGGCCACTTTCAGCCACCTGGCAGCTGGTTAAACTTTCACCAAAGAGTGGAGAGGAGAGAGAAGAAGCAAAATATAAAATTAACAAATAGTAATTGGAAGTCACATAAAAAAAATCAGTTAATAAAGACACTGTGACTATTATTTTTGAATATCTGCAGAGCCTCCCACATTCCCCACAGCAATCTGTGAAGAAACTTCACAGAGGAAGACTGAGTCCCTAGACGCCAGGTGACTGGAAGGCGGGCCCCACATCTACAAAGAAGGTGGCGCCATGCGTGGGGTGAATTTCCTTTGAGTTTCCTGGCAGTGCTCTTGGACGAGCTTTTGGCTTGTTTTCTGTGTATTACTGAGGCTGGTTCTGATCTGAAGACCTCTACTTTGAGGCTGACTCAACTGCCTTCTCTGTAGAGTCTCCCATGAGTCCCTCTCCGGATTTCCCTCTCTGGAGCCTAGCATGGCACCCCTGCCAAGGCTCAGCTCTGACCCCGGGCTGGACAGTGTGCAGGAGAGGCACAAGTGCTTGGCAATGGGTGCGTCCACTCGGCACGATGGTCCTCCCACGGACCACAGCATGTACGGCTCACACGGTATCTGTTACAGTGGAGATCTTACTGATGAGCACTCTGCACACGTCACATTATTCTGTCTTTGCACAATCCTTACGAAGCAGCTACTATATACCTTTCACAGAGAAGAAAATCAAAGCTTGGAAATATTAGAGGAACACAGCCAGGAAGTGACAAGGCTGGGGGCGCACTCCACAAACCCAGTGTCTTCCTTACCACGACACAGTGATGCTTATGAAACTTCGTCGTGCACGGGAATCTCCTGGGAGCTGGCGGAAGATGCAGACCCTAGGCCCCGCTCCGGGGGACTCAGACTCAGT
Organism: Hystrix cristata; assembly: GCA_004026905.1. NCBI lineage: Eukaryota > Metazoa > Chordata > Mammalia > Rodentia > Hystricidae > Hystrix > Hystrix cristata. Next base: position 19,165 of record PVJO010014430.1, read on the forward strand.
GGGTTTGGGGAGCCCCCCGGGTGCCATGCTCTCCAGGGAGTGCTGACGGAGCTCCCAGAGCTATGGCCTGTCACCTCTGCGCGGCAGTAATGAGTGCACCGCAATGCACGCTGGTGCTCAGTGTGTGATGGTGAATGAGTAACCGCGGCATGTGCTGATATTTATACACAATAAAATGTGACGTTCTTCACTTCTGCTTCAAAAGGATGGGGAATTACAACATGGGACTGATTTAGGCTCCACCGCATTAAACAAATGCAAGTGGGTTCTCTCTAGCATCTAGACCCTTAAATGCTTCCCCAAAAGCACAGTACGGCATTGTTGCCAAGGATAATCTGATCATGGATTCCATTCTTTCTCTCATGCATACCCCATTTTGAACGGCAGGCACAGTTCGGGAGTGGTGTGTTGCAAATCAAGTCAGAGCTGAAGTTTGTACGGGGATGCAGAGTTTCCACAATGCTCTCACATGCGTCATTCTGACCATGCACGGGGAGGGTGCGGCGCTCAGACTGTCTGCTAGGCCCAAGAAGCAGGAGACTGAGAGAGCAGAGTGAGGAGAACTGGGTCTTTCAGCCTTGATGTCCCAGTTTGTCCAGGGATCACAGTGGTTACCCGTTCCCCACCCCCTCTAAGTGCTTATGGGACACAGCAATATAATGCAAAGTCACTTATCCCTTCCAGGGCTCCGTCTCCTCATCTGCAATATGAGGCAGCTGGAAGAATTTGGAGATACCTTGTCCAACGTCATGCAGCCATCCCAGCCCCAGCCGCATGAGTGAGTTTACAATAAATGTTCTCCCTTCCTTCACCAGCTCACCCAACCTGCCCGAAGTGTGGCAGGCACCCTGGTGCAGTAACAAATCACATGCTCTTCTCTCTCTGGCATATGAAGCCTCCTGGAATGTGCTGGTAGAGACATTTTACACAACTGCCTTTGGAAAGCTGTCACAAAAGCCAGAGTGGCATGCATGCCCTTTAGTGCCCCGACCCTGGCCTGCCATCTCTCCAGAAAAACTGACAACGCAGCGCTGCCTTGAAATGTCACCGGTGTCCTTGTGGTCGGCGCCACACGGCCTGCAGGTCTTAAATCTACTGTTACTCAACAGCAGGGCTGGATGTCGGCCTCCTTTTGGAAATAAAAGCATTACCTGCTCTTTCAACATCTCAACTTTCCTCCCTATTTCATAGTTCATAAAGCGCTACTCTGACGTGGAGGGATTTTTTATTTAAGAGGAGATATAAGGCAGCAAGTCTTCAGCACCCCTCAATTGCTTATTACTTCCCACAAGCTGTGAAACAGTAACTGTGCGACGCGGGTCCTCTAATCGCTGCCGTCCACTAAACGCCTGCGCACCGGGTGTCTCTACCTTCGCTCCGCCCCATCTCGCTGTGAGCGGGCATGAGCGCCACCAGACCCAGAGTTAACGTGCACCACGCAATGCCTCAGCCGAGCCAAGAATCACCGCGATGGATCCAACAACACGTGTGCGTTCCGGTCAGAGTCCCGGCTGAGGGCTCGCGGCCGCAAAGGTCAGCGGTTGGGCATCAGCTCTTCCGTATGCACTGAGCACATCTTGCTCAGAGTAGTCACTGGGGACGGTGACGAATATGGGGCCTCATTAAAAATTCAGAGGAGGAGAAATCCCTTTGCAGGAGCCACAGGGCTTCCCAGTTATCGATCTGCCTTTCCACTCCCATGAAGAATTTATTGGGTTGAACAACGAAAGAAGAGAAGGCTGCACATCCAAATGGCATTATCGTATTTCCAGGAATGAAATGCCATTCATTAGGGAGCCAAGTTCACAGCCCCAAGGTCAGGCTGAAAGGTTTAAAGCAAATCTGGCTGAGTCCAAATGCTATTTTCATCATCTGAACAACATAAGCTGGTTTAAACCAAAGGAGGTGAAGTCACAGGAGCTTATTTATTTTCTTCCTTTCCTACCTTTTTCTTCCTTAGTGAGATGTAGTAATAAAAGGTCTTTAAAAACTGTTCTTTTGAGGGGGGCTCTCAATTCACTCCCAGAATTCACCATGTGGCACAAAGCACTGCTGATACACAGCCTATCAGGTCTCCCCCTCCTTTTGGAGGACAACAAACCCTAGTAAGAGCAGAAAAAATACATTACTAAAGAAAAGTTCCTACACGTCTCCAGGTCTGTCATGATTTAAAGTGAGTATTTAATAGTACACTCAGTGAAGGACTGAGATTTCTGCACCCTTTCCATAAAGGAGCAGTGGATGCTTTTTGATGATTATTTAAACCCAACACTGATGCTTAAAATTAGCTTAGTCCTGGTTTGAGGAAAGAAAATGAACAGACAACAAAACTTCTTGTTTAAAATTACACAGTCCTCGGTGCTCATATTTTCATAAAGTCACTTAAAAATAAAAAGATCAAACGAATCAATGCAACACTGAGGAGCAGCTTTCTTGTCAGCACAATTCAAAGAGCAGCTTTTACTCTCAATGACTGCGCCTCCTTTTGACAGAATACTAACGAGCACTTTGTGCCATGAGGTGCATCTGGCACCAGTGAAGCTGCGCGCCCTTCCTGATGGGAATGTGCGTCCTGCACACAGGACAGGCTCACACACCCAGCGAACGGCACCGGGTGCTGGGTGCTGAGTGACGCAGACCTCATCCCCTGCTCAAGATTCACCTCCAGGTCCCTTGCCTGTGAATCTGCAGCTGAGGTCTAAAGACAGGGAGGGTGCTGAACTGAGCCGACGGGGGTGAAAGTGAAAGAGAGAAAGAAGATGCTGAAATCAGAGGGCACGCCCACAGGACTCCAAAGTAGATTTTCCTACATTGCTAAGGAACTGTCTCTCGGAAGACAAATCCAAAGAATTCTAAAAATGCGAGGCAGCAGCATAAGCAATGAAGTATAACTGCCTAAGGGGGCTACTAAGAAAGGCAGTATCACCTGAATATGTATACATGCATATGTATGCACGGTATTCCAACTATGCAGGATTAGTGGCTATTCTTAAATGAGGCCGCGGGTTTTGCAGCTGGAAGCCTTTCCCACCCTATCCCTGCTCTATCCCTGCAAACCAGAAGTCTTGCTCTACCTGATCTTTAAAATTCAGTTTAAGACCCTTCTTAACCTCCTAAACCAGGCTGGCTGATTCCTCCCTTTGGGCTCTCACTAGTTTGACACAGAAACACTTGATAGCAAAGCACCATTCTATATTTGAAATTCCTAGTTTCCGTGTTTGTCTTCCTGATTTGTGTGTGAGTTCTTTGAGGATATCTTTGTATCACCAGTCCACTGTCTTGATCATTACAAACAATGACCTAACACCAGTTCCTTCTCTTACATTCACATCTCACGCATCCTCTTGATGGCACTTGTCACTGGATTGTTTGTTTTCTCAGGTAGTCCCACCTCCCTCTGGTGTGGGAGCTGCTACATGCAAAGGTATTCATCTGTTCTGCCCCCTGTCTTAGTCCCAACACCTACACTTGTTAGCCGTGTTGCAGGTAATCAAAACTTGTTTATCAAATGAATTGATTCTAGGTGTTCAACAATATTTAAGAAATGGATAAACAAAGGATTAGCCATAGATTTAATTTTTTTAAAAACCAGGACATTATTTACAAGCAAAAATATGTTCATCCTCTAAAAGATGGTAAGTAAATAATACATTCTTGTGATAGCTGCATTTTGGTCTGGCGGCTCTTGGACGCTGAATAAAATTACCTTTGGCCCCAGTTATTATTTAAAATGAAGCCTTAAATCCTGAAGTAGAGGAAAAACAATGTGAGAAAAGATCAAATGGTGAAAAATCACGTGTCAGCAGAAAATGGTTTCTGTATTTCTGAGGTCTGCTTACCCAGAATGATATCAAGGGGCAGGTGATACTTCCAGAAAACTCCTTCAAATGCACTAGAAATCTAGCAATTACTTTTAAGTTTCTTGTTTATCACAAGAAAAAGTATAAGTAGAAAAGGGAGAAGACCACAGAATACATATACATTATAGGTTTGTTTCTACAGAAGCCATCAAGAACCCTAAACTTCCCACACATACTTTTTCCTTCAACTTCTGATCTCTTCCAGTAAAGAAAATGACAAGAATTATGAAGACATTATTTTATGCCTTTGTTAAAAGTTGATTTTGTATGTTTAATCGCAATTGCCTTATTTGATAAAGGCAATTGTAATCTTCAAAAGGTATTTTTATAACTCACAGCTGATGAAATATGGGTTTGCTTCTACAAGCGTGCTAGTGAGGTCTTGGTTACAGTGATACCCATGCACATACAACTGCACATTCCATTTGCACAGAGACTGGGATTATGTTACTCTCATGTATGGCCTCTTTCCTAGGCATCGAGTTATATGCTGTTTATTTAAGAAGCTTCTCTGTGAAATTAAACTGTGGGCCATCTAAGTCCCACTCAGAGCTTTTCAATCTTTCCTCTTTTCAAAACCAGCTCAAGCCTGACTTGTCCCGTCAACTCCTTCCTGGAAACTCCACTTCACACTGTTCTTTCTCCCTTCCTAATTTTGGCAGCTTTATTGTTGGGTATACATTTTGATTCCTCATTAAATTCAGTTTTTACTCTACCACTTGGAAGAGATCTTTGTTCTTCATGGTTTTAATGGAGTTTTTGTGACTCTGAATGTTGGAGACTTGGAGTACGTGTGACTTTGCTCAGGGCTGGTTGAGACATGGACTGAGCCAGTCCTGGCGAAGCCAAGTTCACTGCTCACACAAGCCTGCCATCAAGCTTGTGCCAGGCTGCCTTCATGGGAAGGCAGTAGAGACACATCCTCCATGCACACAGTCGATTCCTTCTTGGAAAATGGCCTATACAGTCAAGTCATGGTATTGATCAAAGAAGCTCTAGGAAATTGATAGTGCTATTCCAGAAAACAGAAGTCAGGGATGAATTAAAGTTTTATTATTGAGTTGCAAGGTCTGGGTTCTACACGTCAATATTTTAGTGAAAGGCCCAGTTCAAACTCTTTTCATGGCACTTACTAGGGAAAGGATGTATACACATTTAGCGGCATTTACTGATTTAGGGATTTCTAATGGCCCCTACGAAAATTCCACTCCAAGACTGCTGATTCACACTCTGCTATTTTCTCAGTCCCTTCTAGCTTTAGAGCTCTGTAAGAATTCATGGCTCTGAATGTCCATGGAACACGTAAAGCCATATCTGAGTGGTATTTCCTGGAGCCTTCACTTTCTGACTTCCAGTCTAGTATTATTCTCATGAAAAAGGATGATAAATCCTAATAGAATAAAGAACAGTTACTAAGAGACCAGGACTGTTCCAAGTAAGAAAATTCCTCAATTACAGAGTGTAGCAAGGCGTGGGTGTGGGCGTGGGTGTGTGCCAGGCCGGCCGCACAACTGACTGGCTGTGCCTTAGCTGTGAAGGCAAGTTCTAAGCTGGCTAAGGTGAATTTGGGGACCTAGAAATAAGGTTGGAATCACACAAGCCCAACAAGAGCTTAATGAGTACTAGTGAAGTAGGGATTATGGTAGAGGCTGAATCACAGCACAACATAAGAGAAGGACTACGGGTTCAGTTGGGGATCCACCCAGAACCTGATCCCCACAATCCCGCTCTAGCACTTCCAGTGGGATCAGGCTGAAGCTGGACCTCAGCTGGGACCACACCTTCCCCTACCTTCCTTCCTTCTCTTCCCTGTTCCTCTCTCTTCCTCACAGGTTGCCCCTAAGAGCATCCCTCAGGAAAACCACTCTTGGAGGATCCTCATCGCAGATGCTAGCTAAAGAAGGTCTAGTGGCCACTATAAGCCTAAAAGTTCATTTTATTTGGTCATCTTTGAGCCCTGTGGGATCCCAAAGGCCTCCATGTCCCACTCATGGAAAAGTTTCCGCACAGTTGGTCTTCATCTCAGCTGCAGGAGGCTGAGGACTCCACTAGTCCTCCACAGGGTGGTTTTATGTCCCCCACAGCTCCTCTTCCCGTACAAAGCCTGCTCCTGCAGCCGCTGCTGTCCGCGGTGCTCCCAGTGTAGTCCTGGTGAGGTCCTCGCCCAGGCGGCGAGGGGACACGGCTCCTAAGCTTCTGGCAGTCTCAGCCATCCAGGGTGGGGTCCCGCGTGTCCCGCCAGCTCTCCTGTTCAGGCTGGGGAATCCCTCACTCACCAGTCAGGTGAATGAGAGGTGATCAGAAAGGCGAAAGCATGGAAATCCAGAGGAGGGCCATTTTTTCTTTACTAAAGCCAGGTAGCTCTGCAGTAAGACATTTACTTTATAAAGGAAGGGAAATCTCTAATGTGCATAGAGCCAAACTAAGTTTCACAGTTTTACCCATACAGCCAGGCACGGGGACTTTACCTTGAGTTCTCTCCCCTTCTCCGGCATTACTGGAACCGGCCCATACGCAGCTGTGTGGACCAGCCTGCCAGGGTTGGAATGTACATGTCCCCACCACTCTTACTGGGGTAGCTCTGGGGTCCCCAACATGGTGAGAACGCTCATGAAACTGCACTGTGAAGTCGTGCAGAAAAGTGGGCGTCTTTGTGTACTTTCATCATGCCTGCCTCTACCACCCGCCCGTCCCCACACAAATCTCTGCTGTTTTACTGGAGAGCATGGAAGCGGGTACAGAGTGAATTAAATCCACACTGGCACATTTAGTTTAAACACTAGCAACGGAAGACCAACAGGAAGCCACCTAAGCTGTTGCCAGGTTTTCCTCTGTCTTGTTCTGTCTCAGAGGCGATTCACTCAGGAACTCGATGGCTGCTTTTTAAAGTAACACAACAGGCCTATTCACACTTAACTGCATTAGTAGTCTGTGTTTCCTAGCATAACCACCCAGCTCAATTTAGGGATGACGCAAGCCAGGGCTGGCCTGCACACTGGCTCTATTTCTATCTCTTGTCGGATGGGAGTTCCCTCAGGTCAGAAACTATTTTCTCCCTGGGAAAAATGGTGGGAAATTCCAGTTTAGGTGATTTTTAGGCAGATGGTAGGGCTGATATACTGAGATACTCCAGAAACACCATTCTATTAATTACACTGTCAAGATCTTGATTGCAGCCAGCCTGCTTTACTCAGGCCACAGCTACTTTACAATTACCCTTGAGATTCTTTTCATACAGAGGGCAAGGTGGCTAAAGAATGAAATTCTTGGTGGTTATAGTTATCTCAACTTTGGGATGTATGACTAAATCACTATTTCTGGAACCGAAAAGTAATGGTGGTACTAACTATGTGAGAAAACAGAACATACCAATGCATTGTATATGTAGAGAAAGATCTTACAAGTTTACGTAGATAAAAAGGGATGGATGGATGGATGGGTAAATGAACACAGGCAAGATAGATTATGCAGAAATGTAAATAGAGAGATGCTAGACAGCGTGAGATCAAGAGATAAGCAGTACCCTCTTTGTACAGTATGGCTGGACAATCATGATGACTCTGAAAGCTATGATCTGACAAATGACCACAATATTCAAGCTGGAAAAATCAGATTCTTTCATGCCCTTCAAAATTTTTAATCCAAATATCACAAACTGTCTTACTGCCAATGACTGTGTAGGGAAATATACTAAAATTAATGTTTACTTACCAATCCAGAATTCAAACATCAGAAAGACTGCGAATTAAATTGCCTTACTTCTCTGTAAAACACAAAGGGATCCACAGTACTTCTTAGAACACAGCTTGTTGCTTTTCTGGCCTCCTGTAACTCATGACACAGAACAAGCACCTTTTCTACCCCATACTAAGTTGGGATCAGTTAGTGACGTCTGCCCTTTGCATTTTCAGTGGTGTGAAACACCCCTTGCTGTTCTTCCCCTGCAGCCTCTTCGCCTTGCGTCACGCTGTTCTCTGGTCTGTGGTGCAAATTTCCCTTCACCAAATTCTGCTGTGTATCGCCAGGCTCTGGGAACAGCCAGCCAGTGGAAATGTTCCAATGGTCAGCTCTTTCGTCTATAATTCCATTCATGTTTGATTCAGATTACATTTCCAGCATTATTACTGTGTTCTTTTATTACACTGTTATCTTTGTTGGACAGCATCCTCTTCCTGTACCTGTTCTTCGAAAATGTCACATAGATTTGTCATCGGGAGACAAAGAAAGACACCACCGCAAACTTTGCTGTCTGTGTACGGATTGGCAAATGGCAGTGTAGGGACCAATCATGATAAGCTTTGAAAGAAAGTATGTGATTGGTCACAAGTCAGCATGGACATCTGCTATCTATAGTGATAGGTCAGCTGATGAGCTGGCACGAATTTGTACTTTTAGTCACATTATATCTACCACAGCTTCTGAAATTCCCAGGTGATGGGAATGTGCAAGGCAAGGCCAACTTGTGTGTGTGTGTGTGTGTGTGTGTGTATGTGTGTGTGTAATTGTCTTCCCTTAATCTACCTGCCCTAGCAAAGACGACTTCAGGCTCTGTAAGACCTGTTCTTTGGACTTCTACAGTACAAAGTGAGGAAGAAAAAGGAGAAGGGAGAAGCATGATTGTTTTTAAAGGAGGGACCTAACCAGAGAGGTCCGACCGAATGGCGTTGTCTAAACGCAAGTGAAGAACAGAGAGAAGAGGATCACTCCTTGACTTCCTTCTTTTTTAGGCAAAGAGGAACAGAGCAGATGGAGATACAGGATGGGACACGGATGAGAGAAGAGCGCGTGGTTTTAGTAGGCGTGGCTCTTGCTGAGTTTCCCAGCTGCAGGCAGAGGATCTGAGTGATTTTGACACATCCCTTAGTGCCGGAGCTATGTGCTGGGTCTGGGGATCTGCCAGGAGGGCAGAGCTGGAAGCCTCACTCGGGCAGGCAGATGCTTCCGGGCCCCTTATTGGCTCGGCGTAGTGGAAAGTGCTGGCTCTGGAGTGAGAAGAAGCAGGTCAATCCCTGGCTTTGCTGTGCGTGAGGAGCGATCTGAGAACCGCGACTCGGCCTCGGGATTATTAAAGCACCCTGCCTGAAACAGACTGAGCACATGACAAACAGGGATGAGCGAGTCCATCCTCCAGTACCACCTTGGGGGGCAGAGCTACCCTAACGTTCCCCACAGAAAGAGCCAGAACCATGAATGACCACCACTGAGCGCTGAACTTGATATTCTGAGCTCCCAGCTGGGCCTTTCGTTCTGCCGTGTTGCGTTTTTGCATTTTTAATCTGACAAGAAACCATCTGCAAACGGAGATACCAAGGCAAAGCAGAAAAGCACGAATCAGAGCTCCCCGATTCTGCCAGGTCCCTATTTATTACTGCTTTTCTGGGTGGCCAGAGAGTCAGAATTTAGCTTGTTTTTCTCCAACTGCTGAGACGGCCCCACTGAAAAGGTCCCAGTACACTTATAACTTCAAAGATCAAACAGTGGTGACTGGGGAAGTGTGCTTGGGGCTTGCAGCATCTTACAGTTTGGGGTAAGAATGAGTATCCTCAGGATCGGACGGGCTACAAAGGGTCCAGGGCTCCGAGGCTGCCATGAGGAAGGCTGCCCAGGATGTGTGTGGTCTCTCTGGGTGACAGTGCCTGAGGGCAGCGCTGCGCCACCGGGTGTCACGCGGTGGCTCACGGGACCAAGGTCAAGGCCACAAGGGACACGGCCGTTCCAGGCCTGCCCTGACCTTGACCTCACAGAGTCTGCAGAAAGGCTACTGAGGCCCACAGAGAGCACGCAAGGGATCGCAGTGGATGAGCTGCAAGGTTCTTTCAAACATTCAGTGAAAGAAATGGTGACTTCACAGTGTTGTTCTGCCATCGAATACTTCCTCTGGGACTCAGCCTCCTCCATCCTCTGGGCCCCGATTCCTCATCTGCAGAAGAAGAGGCTCGGTGAGGGCGCCTCTAAGTTCCTGCCCTCTGACCTGACACAGGAAGCCCCCGCTGTCCCCCACATCACATTCAGACCATCCCATCCAGCTCTGAGGACTTTCCATAACAGGGTGCCACGCACGGTGAGAGAGGCGCTTATCACCTTCCTCCTGGGTGAACTCGCCCCTGCAGACCACCGTGGTTCTCTGCCTCTTTTCCAGGATGCCCTGACTCAGCCTCCTCTTGGCTCCTTCCCCTCTCCCCCTGCAGTGCGGCTGACCCTTCCTCTCTAGTCCCTTGCAACCTTGACATTTCCTGGGAGCCATTCTTCAAATCTCTAGACTATGTCACGGGGAAGAATAATGCTAATACTACGTTTTCCTCCTGGATAGTCAAGGAGGTTTTAGGATTTGCACCAAACAGGATTTTCAAAAGGAAGTTCATGTTATTATTTCATATTATTTTAGTTCTTGTAAATCCCACTCTAAAAACTTGGAATTAAATAGAATCTGTACAGTCTTATAACAGAACTACAGTTATTCATCTACAAGATCAAAGCTTAACAGTTAGGAAAAGACAAAGGACATCAACTTAAGGTAAATTACATCAAATATATATGGGATCACATTTTATATCTTTACAAATATCAAGAAAATTCACTGATATTTGTGATAAGAAAGGCACAGTATTAGGGATTTGCCATTCACTGTAATATCTGGTCAAAAATCATTCCTATCTCTCCACGCTAGGATTCAGTATTAAATGTTTTCAACAATTCCAGTACAGATTTGCTCCCTTGGATTTGATCTGTGATAATCTTTTAAGACATCAGAAGATGAAAACACTACAGGACATTCTTGTTTCTAATAACTGTCCCCGATACGTCATTATCACGGTTAGGAATATACTGGATAAAATACTCGAGGAGACAACTGCAAAGATCATGAAAAACAGAATGATGTTTTTGATGCCTTTATTATTGTTCCACAGAGCGCCTGACACCACGTCGGCTAATCATTGGCGTAAACAAACGGCCTAGTACACTTTATAAGTGAAAAAACGGAACCTTCCCAAAAACTGAGTATCAGTAACGATGATATAGTTTCACTTCTCAGCTATCCAAATGGTACCGCTTTTAAACACAGTTTGTGTTTGAAGAGTGGAAATGAACCTGAGTGGAGACCACCTCACTTCCTCGGTGAGTGGGGGATGTGACTCCTGCGCCCACCCTCCAGATTCAGTCCCCATCCTTGGTGCCCGGAGCCTCATCCACCTTCACAGAGGCCCTGCGGGTCCCCTCGGGCCTGGCTTCCAGTCAGTTTCTGTCACTGGGAGCCACCAGCAGGACACCGATGGCTAGGCCCTTCCAGGCCCACAAAGGTGGCACCATTGGTCACTGTCATTAGCCCTGGGGCTCCTCTCCTTCTCTTGTCATTTCCTTACCTTGCCCACATCTTAGGAACTATCCCTGTATGTCATCCCTTACAAACATCACTTTTGAATCCCCTCTCATCTCCCACCAGGCCCTGAAGATGTGGTACACCTCACCCCAAGGTCCAACTTGGACCACTCAGGACCTTGACCAAGTGGGAACAATTTTCATCAAAATCAACTCCTCCCCTTGTTCTTCTATAGCAAATGTCTGTTGCTTTTGCCTCTCTAGAATTCATTCATTCTTTCTCTAGTCCAATACTCTTTTTCCACTCAGGAACTACCCATTTTTATCTGTCATTGTGCAGGACTAAGTGAGGCCAACCTTAGCACCAACTAGGGCCGGATATACCAAAGCGAGTCTCATTAGACAATCTCAGCACTTGGGTTGGAATGATTGGGGCAAATGGCCTTTATTCACAGAGAGAGCATGTGTAAGGGAAAACAAACCTGGAACTATCAGGCCAAGCAGAGAGGGCCTGCTTGAGAGCACGCCAACGCAGCACACAGGGAACAAAAGGAGACAGAGGTATGCGGAACACTGTAATTTGAATTTCTGGATCCTCCATGCCCGAAGCTATCCTCAGACATTGTAGTCATCAGAAGCTGTCCAACCTCTCTTTGGTCCTACTAAGTTGAGTTGAGCTTTCTTTCCTTCGCAACTAAAAGATTCGTAACTAGTAGTCCCTCTCCTGATAAAATATGTATTTAGAAAGAGTAAAAAGTAGAGACTGTTAGTCTCTGACATTTAAAAACATATCAATCATCCAGATTTGTGCTGCAAGAACCCTAATGTGTAACTCCATGAAAGGCTACCTGTACTTTACATGTCTTACAATTCTGATGCTCCTGCCGTTGGTATTGTCCCTTCACTCCCTGGAATCATGAGAGACGAGATAATACCAGACCAAACACTCCACTCTGAATTGACCTGCGTGGCCCAGACCCACGCATGGACTGGTGAAAACAAAGAACAATGGTGGAAACAGCTGAATACTGTGTTCAGGTAGAATTTCCAAAGGCCATTTGACTGGCCTTCTCAGATGACAGGGCTTCTCGGCAGGAAAGCTGTTATTGCAACAGTCATTATTCCCATTTACTGCCTATTAGAATGCAAGTCACTGGGAGGTCAAGCTGTCCCCAATGTCCATGTTCCCTAGCGCTCAAGGTCAAGTTCAAAGGACAGCACTCAGGAGTATGCACAATGGCAAAAGCTCTGTCCTTTGAAAGAAGAGAAAGGATAACTCCCAAAAGATGGCCACAAAGAGTTTTACTATCGCCAATACGTCACCTCCCTTGGGAAAACCAACTGCAGTGACAGTGCTAATATGATACAGAACTTTTCCCACAGCAGCTGTCCTCCTGGGACAGAAACTTGGCCTTCCTTCACTCTGAACACAGCTCTCCCCATCCTGCCCCCCTCAAAAGAGGTGCTCATTAATGATAATGCTCAGAACAAGCTGGCTTCAGAGCACGAAGAATACTCAGCAAAATGATACATGAACGTCAGCACAGAGTAGTTGCTCAAGACATCCTTGCTGTTACTATCACAGCTATCACTTGTGAAAGTGAACTCAGTTATGCCAAAGAACCTGAATAATTAACAACAGACCCATAAAAAAATCACACAGCTCTCTTTTCATCAACAGGCTCAACTTCCCTGTCTCCCCCGGCAGCAGCTCTGTCCTGAGTGTGAGTTACTTTCACTGCCCTTCACACATCACTGTGACTCAAACCCTTCATCAACTTGCTTATCCATCCATCCAACAATTAGTGTCCACATGCAATCTGCTACATATTTGACAGCCTGTTGGGGAATTAATACTGATTAAGACAAATTCTCTACATAGGGCGAAAGGCAGGCCATCAGCTGGAGTGGACAAGAAACCCAAACAGACTGTTGATGAGAGAATCGGCCCACGGCCTGAGATAACTTCGGTGATTACAAGCGCCAAGGGACCCAACGGAAGATGACTGTACCAGGAGACATTTTCCTTACCTTTTCGGCGAGCCAGCCAAGGTGCCGGATCTCTCGACCCCCAGCAAGGCCTGCTTTCCCCAGCTGTTCTCTGACCTCGCCAATCACCCGCGGCAGCAGGTCGCTCACGTTGGCATGGATGGCGCTGAACCAGGCCTGGGCGGTGGCAGAGTCCTTGCTCCTGAGGATCACTGTGTGTTTAGTGTCTGGGGAGTGGATTTCAAACTGCCTAGAGGAGCAAAGAAGGAGGTTAAAGATGCCTCGGCAAAGACCCACAGAGGGGAGCTAATTCTTCAATCCTCCTTTGAAACTGGGCCACTTTCCCATGTTCACCTTAATGGTCCCACCATTCAGCCTCCACACCCACGTTCACAAATCCACAGATACTTATTGATCACTCTGCTCTGTGTCTGGGAACCTCGCTGTACAACCTCCAAACCACCTGAATTAAGGTGATCTGCTTTCCTGCTACTCAGCTGATTGGCTTATTTCAATATCACATCAAGACCTGTGCACTGCAAGCTGAGACTCACACAGTCTGCAGAGGGTGTTAATAGCACACTCCGGCATTGCTGCTGAGGGTCAGAAATAGACGGTGAGAGCCATGTGCTTCATTATACCGCTCAGTGCTCATCAACTGAGAATATTTTAGAATAAAAGATGGAATTTTGTATTCTTGAGGAGCCTCGTCTGTGGCACACATGTTCCTGTAGTGAAGGAGCGGACAGCCTGGGAAGGTCACAATGGGGAAAGAGGTGCACTACAATATTATATTTAAAGTCAGGAACCAAAGCCCGTGCTGGTACTCAGATTGTATCACTGGAGAAGCAGCTAGAGGTCTGTTTACTGAGATTGTGGGGAAAGGAGAAAGTTCCAGGCAGATACTTTTTGACTTCAAAGTAATTCAAGAGGAACAGGGAAGTGTACAGATAGTCGAGAGAGGTCTGGTACACTCTCTCTCCAGTCTGCCAGGATGGCTATATTTTGCATGCTGATATGGGACAGCATCAAACTAGGAAGCTGGCATTGGTACAAGGTGAGGGCACAGTTCTGTGCTGCTTTACTAAATACAGAACTGAAGAAACACGTGGTAATCCAGATGCAGAACTAGTCTATCATCACAAAGATCTCCCCCAACTACCTCGTACAGCCACCACCCCAATCCTGGGTAGTCACTAACCTGCTCTCCATGTTTTATAATCATCTATCTATCTATCTATCTATCTATCTATCTATCTATATTGATCTATCTATCTATCGATCTACCTACCTACCTATCTATCTACCTACCTATCTATCTATCTATCTACCTACCTATCTACCTACCTATCTATCTATCTATCTATCTATCTATCTATCTATCTATCTATTGATCTATCCATCCATATTTGCAACACACAATGTTTACATTCCTTGTGAGGAGTTAGACATGTATGTAACACATCCTAATTCCATTTTTCATCCCCTTCCCCTCCTCTCCCCACCCCTTCCTCCAGCTCTTGTTCCCCTTCTCGTTTGAGAAATATCTACCTCCCTGCTTCTACCATCTATCTCTTATTTTGTGCTTCAGGTTGGATGATGTCCAACAGCAAGCCAACCACTGTCCACAGTCTTCTGCAGCAGCCTGAAGCCTGTTATCACCAGCAACAGTCATGGCCGATCCTGCCGCCTTAGCTCCTGAGGTGCAAAATAACAACTGTGCAGATAGCCTGAAATCAGACGTCCCAGTGCAACCTGGCACATCACTAACGCAAGGAACCAGCCTTTGAGAGTAAACTAATTAAGTCATACACTTAAATTGCAGGAAAGGCATGATTCGGAAAGTGGGGTGTCTCCAGAGGAGTTTTAGCAATAACTACCATTCTTTGAGAAATTTGCAAAACAAGTCTCCCTGGTCAGACTCAGAAGGTTTAATGTGATGAAACATGGGGCTCTGTGGGTGACATCTATCTTGGTCCAGAAGAAAAAAAGTATCTCCTGCCTCTAGGTACTTTTCCAACAAATGGGCAGTACACATAGCGTGGCTTTCCCTTTCCTCGCAAAGTTCTTATTCTTTGGCAAAGTTGCATGAAGATGGCAAACCAGGATTTTCAAAAGCATGAAAGAGAGCTCAATCTACTTTTCAGATTATTCTATCAGCATCAGTTATTCTAGAAATTTAAAACATGCAAATACTTCACTTACAGTATTTTCTTTTGAAGACCTGGACTTGCTTTTCAGAAAAGACAGCTGGGGAAGCAGCTGCTCCCCAAGTGTCTCACACACACACACACACACACACACACACACACACACACACGCACACACGCACATACCACAGATTCCAGCAAAAAGGGAGCAAGATTGTTTTGTTGGTTGGGTTGCCAGCATGTCTCTAGAAGAAAGCAGATTCGCAAACCAGACAGGCACAGTCTCGTGATGGGGACGCACATTTCTTCCAGACTTTGAGAGCATTTGTCATCACTATTAACTTCCAAGTGAACTTTATCAAGTATGACATGCAAACAGAAAGGCACCCTAATTGTAGGTGTGCATCCTGAATGTGATTTTTGCATTGATTCATGTAGTCACCATTTGGATCAAAGAGTAGGAAATTATAAGCCTCCTAGAAGTCCCCTGTGTCCTACTTTCTGGTGACTGTCCTCCCAACTAACCACTCTTGGAACTTCTGACACCATGGGTCACTGGCTTATGCTCAGCGGCTGAATATTTCTTTTCATTTGTTGGGTGTCTGAATGGAAGGAGGATCCTGGACTATTCCTGAGGCCAAGTCCTATCCTTTCTGCTGGTGGTTCCCATGTGGGCACCTAGCAGTATTACAGGACTTCCTCAACTATAAAATGATCCCTGAAAGTTTGGCCTTCACAGGACTTCCTAGACATGCACAGCATCAGTTCAGCCCCAGATCTGCTTCATCAGGAACAGTAGGTGCGGCCAGCAATCACCCTGCAGGTAAACCCCATGCCCTCCAGCTGGGGAAGGCCGATCTGTAGGGCTCGGAGGAAAAGCACTGAGCTTGGCAGTCTGCCAGGCATCCCAAGAGCGGGGTGGACCTGCTGAATGGTGACTGGAGCCCCCCCCAACCAGTCACAAAGACAGGACACAGAAAGAGGCCCTGTGGCTTCTTACAGCAGAAGTTCTCAACCAAAAGTAACCTTCAGAAATCCTTGAATAGGTTTCTTTCTTCCTTATTTTTAAATCATTTGGTTTTATATAGTAAAAAGAGAGATAGTATTCAAAAGAGAGGAGAACTAGATAGGGAAAAGGGGGATAAAGAAGAAGCTTAAAAGAAAAGTAAGATGAAAGGGGAAAAAATGGTAAAGTGTAACTACACTTGTTGCAAATAGGGAGGGGTGGGTGAATGGAAGGGAGGGGAGAGGAAGGGGGGAAGAGGGGGGAACCAAGATGTACCATGCACAGGTACAAAATAACCATGTTGATTATGATCATTATGTATACAATGTACCAATACATGTTCTTGGTAAAAATAAAAAAAAA
Source organism: Hystrix cristata (assembly GCA_004026905.1). NCBI lineage: Eukaryota > Metazoa > Chordata > Mammalia > Rodentia > Hystricidae > Hystrix > Hystrix cristata. The sequence continues at coordinate 35,850 of PVJO010014430.1, forward strand.
TCATTTGGTTAAGTCCAGATCCTTGGACCTCATGACAGACCTACTGAGTAAGACTGCAGTGGCTAAAGCCAGGTATGTGCTTTAAATGCTCCAGAAGTTATACAGACTGAGGACCATGACAGCGTCCCTAAGCCCAAGGGGCCGTCCCCTAGAGAACTCTAATGCCCGCTGGTGATTGTCACAGAAGGGTAACAGAATAGAGGGTTCTTGGAAAGCATATTAGTTATCTAGTGCCAAGTAACAAATACCCCCAAACTAAAAACTCCAGACATTCGCTATTGCATAGGTTCCTGGGTCAGGATTTGGGGAGAGGCTCAGCTGGGTGGTCTGGCTCAGGGACCCTTGTAAGTGTGCAGTTAACAGGGGCTGCAGGCATGTGAGGGCTTGAGCCAGGATGAGGATGCACTTCTAAGATGGGCCACTCTCAGGGTATTTCAGGAGACCTCGGCTCTTTGCTCTGTCAGACTCTTGAGAGGCTACACAAGTGTCCTCCTGACATGGCGGGGGCTTTCCCCAGAGAGGACAAGGAATCGCTACGCTCTTTATGACCTGCTGCTAATGTTACGACCCTAACTCCCAATTATTCTGTTTCTCAGAGGTGAGTCACAGAGTCCCATGCACAGTTGTGAGGAGGAGAGCTAAGCTCCACGAGGATGCAGGAGCGGACAGAAAAGAACCTGCGGACCTAGCTGAAGACCAGCACAGAGGGGCCATGATGCAGCCAGCTTCCGGAAGGAGCTGCTCTCCAAACGCAGACAGAGAATTCTTGGGCTGTGAACTCGCAGCCTGCAAAGGGCCACAGATTCAAGGCACAGTGGAAAGCACCGCTCCTCTCAAGCTGGGGCTCCAGACAGTAAGATGAGACACACCGTGGGTCTTGCACAGGGGGAGAGATGGGAAGAAGCCTCTTGGCGACACCCAACACAATGGTGGGTGGAGGGCTGGCGGCTGGCCCGGCAAGGGCTTGGCACGGGAAGAGTGTCAATCATGTGTGCAGTGAATAAATCGAAGAATCCAGCGATCTTCACCCACACCAACAAAATCCAAAGGAAGAAGAAAGTGGGGCCAAGCTTCCTTCCTAACACCAATGAGCTCTACTATTGAAAGCATGGGAGTAAGTCCTGGGCAGCGCTGAGACTCCAAAACCTTCCAGTGACAACTCGGGATTCCGGACAGGTATCCGCCATCCATTCACCCTTCCCGTCACCAGCACAAACCTAAAATGCCAACTTTTTGTTATTTGATACACAAAGCTGTTATTGGATCTTGTTTTCCCAGTAATCGAGCCAGTACAACAAGTGTTTCAGTATATGAAGAGACAGAGAGATAAATTCCACCCCTGCAGCACTCTTCTCAGCAGCCCATGTTCTCAGCAGATAGAGGACGGGTTCAGACTGGCTCCAAGATCTGCTGGCTTGAGGTATGAGGCAAATGACTTGCCCTCTCTGAGCTTTAATTTCCTTTATTCGTAGAATGTTTCAATATACTTGCCTCTCACAGTCACTGGGAAAGTTAAATGAAGTAACGGATGCCTGAGATGGCACAGTGCCAATCCCATCCTGAGCAACGCTTCTAACTTCCAAGGAATGATCTTCCCAAATCATCGGTACACAATGAGGGTCTGGGGATTTAGCTCAGGTGGTAGAGCACTGTCTAGCAAGTACAAGGCCCTGAGTTCGGTCCCCAGCACACCTCCCCAAAAAAGTTTCCTACCAAATCATTGGTGCACAATGAAAGAGTTGTGGGGCCTGAGGCAGGGAGGGGCTTGGGCACAGTTCCTTTCCAAAGTCCTTGGACTCCAGGAAAATGCAAGCCTCACAAAAAGTAAAAAGTTTTACAAGGTCTATTTTTAACATCCTGGAATGGAAAAAATAATTTCGAGAAAAGATGCATGAGTCTTTTGCAAGATTCTGAAAGATTTGGGGCAAAGCTGGTAGTTCTCACTCCTCAGTGCATCTATCTTTTGCTCTACCTAAGAGAGCCACATGAACCTCAGCTCAGAAGACTGAGCTGGTGGGAGCTACAAGTAGCCACCCAGAGCTGCGGCCACCTGTTGGGTCCCTCTGCTTTTCCACAGCCCAAGTTAACAGGTCATTGTGCAGTGAGAAGAGGTGAAAAATGGTTTAATCTTTCCATAGTTGCTTTTGCTGACAGTTTATTTCAAAAGAACTATTTTGTAGGGTCAGATATTTAGTGTTCCACATTCGTTTTAGAAGATAGTTTCAACTCCGGCACTTATTTAACCTACAAACATGTGGAAGGAGATAAAAATGAAGAAAGGAATTGGAGGGGGAGGGAAGAAGAGGAAAAGAAAGAAAAGGAAGATAGAAACTTGAGAGTGAAAAACAACTAAGTAGTGTGTGCTCGCTGTCATTAAAATCAGAGAGCCAAAAATATGTATGATACAAGCTGAGTTCACACCTGTAACTCCAGCATTCTGGGAGGCTGAGGCAGGAGGGATCTCAAGATCAAGCCCAGCCTGGACAGCTTACTAAGACTCTCTCTCAAAACAGAAATAAAAAAGGCTGGGGATGCAGCTCAGTGTGAAGGCCTTGGGTGCAAGCCCCAGTACAGGGGAAAAAGTGTGATACAATGACGTGAAAAAGCACAAGACAGAAAGGTGAGAACAGTGTCATTTAGTGTAGAGATTATTCCTGGAGAGGACAGAGGCGGGTTTAACTGGGAGGGAAACAGAGTGACAGGAAGACAAGATCAGAAGGGGATTTTCCTGTGGGTTTTATTCCAGGTACACATACTGTGTGTTCGGTGTATTTGAACAGAAAGAGAAGGAAGAGCACAGACCTACTGATGACCTAACCCTGCCCTGAGCCCAAGTTCTACTGTTTACAAACTGTGCTTCCTAGAGGACACCTGGTGTTCTCTGTGCCCAGTCTCCAGTCCTGGTTTTCTAGTAACAGCTACATTTACGTGGTCTGGGCTCGAGGGTTTGAACCAATTTGGGCCACAGAGATTCAAGCCCAGAAACTGCTGGAGTAATTGGTCAGGAGATGTTTCCCCTCACTGTATGTAGGATGACTGAAAAATACAGTGAATGTTTAAAAGATTTTATTACAGTAAAAGACACATTGCCAAGTGTGAGATAAGTGTGCTTGAAGCAACGGGGTTTTTTTTTTTTTTACTATAATAAACGTGTAGATTTTAACATGAACCATATTTTCTCATCACCCCTTGCACTGATAGGTTGGACGCAAGCGCACACCCTGGGTGGCGATGTCGCTGCTAAGGCAGGAGGCTCTCGGCAGACAGCACCGTCACAGAGGAAGCAGACGGAGATGGGAGAGACCTGGATCAGCCATGCCTGACACTCTGCCAATCCCAGGACTCTTCCGTGTCCCCTTTTGCTGGGCCACTGTCAAAGACAACTGAAAGACGTGCCACACATGAGCACAAAGAGGTCCTGATTGCTGCGAGCCGTGGATGCCGCCACCCCTGCGCAGAGGGCTGGTGTTGAGCAGGACGGAGGCAGTACCACTGATAATCACCCACACAGGGTCACTAGAGTGTCAAAAAAGATTACAGCTGGGCAATTGCTCTGCTGCCTGTACATCCCAATGTGAGGAGATGTCATTTATGCTTTTAGCATATTAAGACCATTAGAGACTAGGAACACGAACTGTGTTACTGAGCCTCACAGGTTCTGTGCAGGTGGACACATGCAACAAGGCCACTCTTCTAGCCACACATGTAGTAAAGAGACAACGCACAGATACTAAAACAGAAAGTCTCACTAAATGTCTCAGGGTACAAAAAGGAGTTAGAAACATACAGTTCTCTGGTGGTTTGCTCCTTCGATGTGTGGCGTGCGGTACAGGCAAGTGGAGTCCAGTACACAGCTGCCGTTTCCAGGAAGCTCACAATGCATGGCAAGCTGAGTGGCATCTCCCCAAAGCGGAGGTCCACGGGGAGCCTCAGAATGGGACTGACTTGGAAACAGGATGTAATTAAGGTAAGGGCCGAGATGAGATCCTCCTCTTATTATCTCATTAATCCCCACCAGATGAGAGACAGACAAGACAGCGTGAGAGACACACGGAGAGGAAGGCAGTGTGAAGATGGAGGCAGAGACTGCAGGGACACAGCCACAAGACAAGGACCGCCCAGGTTGTCCGGCGACCGCCCAGGCCCCAGAGGGGCCCTGTCTGGCTAATCCCGCAAAAAAACCTCCACCAAGATCCAACTCTACCAACACTTCCAGAACTAAGGGGAATAAATGCCTATTGTTTCGGGCTGCCTTGTGTGTGGTGTTTTGTTAGGGTAATCCTAGAAAACCGGAAACTGAAACCTCATGGTGACTACCTTTCTGGGCATACCTGGGCCAGGACCGTTCTAATGTTTAAAATCCATACTCACACCAACATTCAGTCCTATAGCCCAGAAAGAAAATGGGAAGCATGCTGAAATAGGGTCACTCGCCCCTGGAAGCAGGCCGGCACATGGTGGGACCACACTCAGCCAGTATGTGAGCCCTCAGTTTCCTTCCTGGGGTGAAGAAAATCTACACAACTCCCGCGCTGCTGATGAGTCCCACATTTCTGGAACTGGGCAGGAGGAGGGAGGGCGCGAGCTTCAGAGCAATAATGGCAGGATGGCTCACTGGAGCTATTTTCAGCAGGCCAGTCTTTTATAACTCCTATTTTGTTCCCCAGTTGAACTGACCACTGCTTGATGAATTGTGTTTATCTGTAGTTCAGCGATAAAGTTCTCTTTTAATTCCCTGCTGAACAGAAATATTTAGGGCAATGCCACAGCTGTGTTTATTCGCACACTCCACCACAGTTATGTACATACTGCCTATGGAACTATTTCTGATAAAGGCCCACACCAACCCCAAGGAATGAGACGCTCACTCTAGATGCCTGCCAAGATGAGCAGTTTCGATTCAGCTTGGCACGGCGTATGAACGATATCAGAGCTTCTCGGAGATCATTTGACAAACCTCGCAGTACAAGAGTAATTTTCCTCCCCCTCTTGCTCTCTCAAAAGCGTCCCCTGAGTCAAAGACTATTTCCCAAAATGCTCTCCTCCTCTTGTTTGGAAACACGAGGCAAACACGTAAAACTTGAAGCCTCCTAACACAAAATTAATAAATAAAACAATACTCGCGACCTGCAACAGAGGTTTCCGATGACCTCTGCCGTCCAATGTGAAACTGGCGAAGCACAGATAAAGCTGGTGAGGAGGCTGGTGTCATCAACTGTGGGATGGAGTGAAGCCTCACGTGGTCATCATGGCGTATCCATTCCATGAATCTGTGATCCTTACGGCTGACAAAAATACTCCCCACCAGAGCCTCACCGAGCACCCTGTTAACACTGGTAATCTCCAGACAGTGGGGCTCTGAGAGACTTTTTATTTCCACATTTGCATACTTTTCAAAAAGTATATTTGAAATGTAGTCAGAAAAACACTGAAAAAATGTCGTCTTAAAACAAGCGTGTGTGAACCTTCAGCAATAATGTAATAATGTCAATAGTGAAATAATTCACTGAGAAAAAAAATTCTTACGTGAAAAGGTAACATTAGAGAAAACACTAGATTATTCTTTTAAATTCTAAAATGGGTTGTAACTAAAACACTTGAAAGAGAGTTTTAAAAAAAATGCTGGTAACGATACTACAACTTTCATAATGAGGATGAGTACTTGCCCGGTGGAGTTGCAAATTTCACCAAAAAACTTATATACTCTTCTCATTCCTCCTGCGCACATATGCAGATGACAAGTGGCCCTTCAGTCTCTTAGTCAGTAATGGGAAAAGGTTGGACTCGAAACCGAGTTCATCTGACTCCAAAACATGCATCTGAATCTTTAGGCCCTGCTAGGGGTTGACTATGGTCCAAGTGTGAAGGCTTGGGCCCCAGGGAGGTGACACAGAGGTTATGGGGGGCATGTCTTCAAAGGGGATTGTGGGACCCCAGTCTCTCGTCCTCTCTGCTTCTTGGCTCATGACACGAGCAGTTGTTCTCATATAAGTTCCCACCATGCTGTGTACCCTTTGTCAGGGGCCACAGGATGCTGGATTTGAATTTCCAAACTGAGAGCTCAATAAACCTTTTGTCTTTATAAATTAATTGCCCCCGGCATCCATTGTAGCTGTGGAGCTGATGAATACATGCTCCATTTAGTAGGAGGTTTAGAAAATGTGGCATGTTGTGTGAAAGAGTAGGGAACATTTTTCATGTTGTTTGCTGCTCAGTATCTTTTGAACACCCTTCCTCTGGATTTGGAAAGTTTTCCCAATTATAAGTTCAACTCCCCCAAGGCACAAGCTGGAATTCAAGTTGCTATTCTTCCTTGCTGCTTGGGAACAGAGCACTCACACAAAATAGCGGTTAACACGGAGGCAAGGCAAGGACGGTGTCAGGAGACCCTCTCTCAGCAGGTGGAGGCACCTGGCTCTTGGTGGCAGAGTGGGACCCTCCCAAGGGTCCTTGGTGCAGGTGAGGCACCTAGCCAGTGTGAGCTGTTAGATGGCTGTCACGTGGGCTGGCAGCGTGGTATTCCCCCTAGCACAGAGCCCCCACGCTGGTTGGCTACTGAACTTAGCTCTCTGAAATCTCTGGAAAATACAAAAAAACCCAAATGTCCTCAACTATTGTTGGTTCTACTACATGAAACTACAGTCGCAGCTGAGAATGCGGAGGTAGGAAGAAGATTGCACTGATGAAAGCTAAGAGACTGTCTAAACAATGGGCCATGTATGAGCCCTTAATGGAAAGGAAGCCAAATTTGGGGCTGTTTTCCACAAAATCCTATCTCTAGAGCAGGTCATGCAGGGTGCGGGGTTCTCGGCTAAGGAAACCTGCCAGTATCTCTCAGGTTGGCTAGGTTTCAGGTCTTCAGGAACACATAAATTTACAAAATATGCGAAGAATTTCAGCACTCCGCCCTTTCTGAGGGGAATGATACCCTTATCAAAGTTTCAGAAAAGGAGTCAGTTAATGTCAAAACGAGAGAAAACATTTTTGGTCACTACATGTTTCTCCGGCACCTCACAAAATACTGTGTGATGTGACCTTGTTCCACTGATTTTTTTAAAAGCCTTGTAAATGCACAAGGTGCTACACAAGTCGAATAAATGTACATTTGTTTATAGAAATCTTAGCGCCTGAGAACTGATAAGCGATGGGTCCCAAGGCCCAGGGTGGAGCTCAGACTTCGGATTCCGCAGGCCTGTTTTTACTTCTTTGAAATTAGATTACCTTAAACTAGGGTAGTTAGATTTAACAAACAACAATAAAGGCTACCCAGTTAAATATGAGTTTCATACAAATAAGGAATAATTGCTTAGTGTAAGCATGTCCCATGTAATACCTGCTGGAAAAGATGGTGTTAAAATGTGTGGATAAAAAAATGTACAAAAAATAAAACTGATCAGACTTTATGGCAGACGAACTACAAGGGGTGAGAAAGGGGAATGTCAGGTTGTTGCTTAGGTTTCTGGATGATGCAACTGAGTGAATGACAGCGTGATTCACTGTTCAAAACTGAAAATGACGCCAGGCATGTTGGTACATGACTGTGATCCCAGCATTTGGGAGGCTGAGGCAAGAGGATCCCTGCAAGTTCAAGGCCAGCCTGGATTATATAGTGAGTTCAAAACTAGCCTAAACTATATAGGAAGACCCCACCTCAAAAAACAAACAAAAACCCAAAAATGATCCAGATTTGGAGAGAAGTACTATGCATGTGGGTAAATTTCTCCATCACCAGAGATACTCTGCTGTGTCTACTGATACCAGCTGCTCCCCACGAGTCAGCTTATCATGGTGATTTTAACTGAAGGACATCACACCCTCTCCTGGTCAAGGCCAGATGGCCCGGTCATCCTGATGCTGCCTGGGTTCTTGGCCGGCACCCAGTCTCCACGTTTTAGCAGGGCTGTCTTGGTGCTATCTCCCTTTCCAAAGACTGAGCCGGCCTGCAAGTTACCAAGCTTTCCCTTATCCCGCATGGGATGTAGGTTTCATTTTTAGGTCAACGCTGATGAAATGATAGTGGTTGCCCAAAACAACAACCTGAGAAGGAAGGCGAGGTCTCTTTCTAGAAAAAAATGTTACACTGTTTGCCACGGGCGCGGAAGTGGGGACTGGCAGCATTTCTGAAGCCTATTTAACATCTCCAGAAAGCATTTTTGGCATTCCACTTTCTGCAGAAATAGGCCGTGTCTACTGGTCCTTATTGCCCAGTCTGGAACTGGTGGCTTTTGGTAACTAAGAGTCTCTTTTCCAATGTGTGTCCTTTTATAGTTGGTCTCCCCCACTAGACAGTGAATTATTGATTGAGGGCATAAATTATCTTGTGATCCTTCCCACTGCCTGATAGATGGAGGGAGGTTCTACATAAGCACTTGCTGGGCTAAACGAATGGACGGCTGTGCCTACCAATAAAAGCTTGTCCCATCTGCATGGTGGCTTCCTTTCTAGTCAGTGTTCTAGTCTGCCCCTCTTTTTGGGGTGGGGGTGGTGGTACTGGGGATCAAACTCAGGGCCTTGTGCTTGCTAGACAAGTGCTCTACCACTGAGCTAAATCCCCAACCCCTACTGCCCCTCTTTATAGGTATATTTGTTCTTCCCTTGCTGTACATTAACACTCGTGACCTTAAATAATAGAATTTAGCCCGTAGCCCAAGTCTTTAAGTTCTAAAGTAACTTTCCTTGTATATCAAGGACATACACATCTCATTGTCCCACATGAAGGCAGATCCCACAGGTCACACACTACAGCGGTCAGTTCAGAGATGGTTTCTGACATTATTCTATCAGACAATTTACCACACATGATGCTCTTAAGCTGACCTCAGCAGTGTGTAAGTTCAAAAACCTTTCCCGGACTGGATACAGGAGGAGGCGGCCTTGCCAAGGTACAAAGCAGGACATCAGGTGACACCAGTAAAGTAGGGATTATTAATCCAAAGGGCCGATAGCCCTCAGTGGATGCCAGCCACACCATGACGAGAAAGCTCAGGCCAAATGATGAGATCCATCTATGACATGATAAGAGCATCTTTATCCATTAACTTATCAATTATTTCTCAGCTCCTATCACCCACAGACATGGCATTAGCCATGTGGAAAGGAGAACACCACACAGGTACTGTCCCTATAGTCCCTGAAATTACACCCATCTATCTGGGATAAGCACTAAGTTTTCAAATAAGGTGAAAAGTTCCTAACACGAGAGGAAAATTTTTATTTGTTTTAGAAGCAAAGAATCTTTTATTAAAATCTCAATCAATTATGTAAGCCACAGTTAGCCATGTGACACTAACAACTGCTGCACAAACTAACAGTACTTCATTATCCCCCAAGTATCATCCATACATTCTGTGTAAATCCTACTAACTGGGCCTTTGCAAAGACAGAGGAGAATGGGAGGGAGGATAAGGGCAAAGGTGGGGTATCTATCTTTAGGATCCCTATATACTTAAAATCTGTTACCATGTGTGATGGCTTGAGCCTTAAATGTCCCCAGAGGCCCACATGCTGAAGGCGTGGTTGTCTGCCTGTGGCCTTGCTGGGAGGTGGAGGAGCTTTTGCGGGGTGAGGTCCAGGAAGGAAGTTGGGTCAATGGGAATGCACTCTTGAAGAGGAATATTGGAGCCCTGGCCTTTTCCCTTTTCTCTTTGTTTCCTGGCCACCATGAGGTATGATGCTACGTTCCACCTTGCACTCCTGGCTGTGACGTACTGAGTCATCACAGGCCCCAAACCAATGGTGCTAACTTGCCATGGACTGAACCCTTTGAAACTGCAAGCCAAAACAAACCATTTCTCCTTTGAAGTTGACTTTCTCGAGTATTTTGTCACAGCAACAAAACACTGACTAACATACTACAGGAGGCAGCACACGAAGGCATTAACATCCAGGAATCCTTCAGCAAGGATCAGAAAAGACAGTCCTGAGAGAACATTAGAGAGAAGACATAAACTGGATGCCCCAGGAAGGACCTGAAGAAGGACTCGGGGAACTTGGGCTCAAGAAGTGGGAAAGACCACAGGCAGTGTGAGTTAGCAAAGAGAACTAAATACAGAGAAGCAGCAGACGCCAAAGGGATCCTAGTGACATGCATGAACAAATGAATATCACAGTCAGAATTAACAATCTAGAAGGAATTTGAGGTCATATAATCCAACCACCAGGTTCACAGATTAAAAAATCTAAATTCTGGAGATAAGTGCTATGTCCAAGCTCACACATGCAGGTAGAATATTATGGAGCTCAGAGTCTGGATTTCTTATCAATTAAGTTTATCCAAGTTTAGATAATGGAAGAAGCATGAAAAACTCGTGATGTGTTAAAGGTAAATTTAATCTTCCTGATTTTCTGGGGGTGGTCCTGAATTTTGGAATAGTAGCTCTTTCTGCATTTGAAACACTCACTACACACTCTGTAGATTTTCCACTGTCAAGGTCTGTACAAAATGGCAGCTTCATAATTATTTTCTCTGTGGAAGACTTTGCTCAAAGACACTTCAACTTTTTTGGTAGATAGCAATAGTCATTTCCCTTACCTGAAGGATTTAACACAAGCACAAACAAATAAATCAGCTCCCCGCAAAATTGCTCTTTTTAAAAAAATCTATATCTGAACTATCTAGACAAGTTTTAAATTGTCATGCAATTCTATGATGCTTGCAAGAGAGGGTGCAAATCAGAATAATGCAAATGTTCATTCCAAGTTTTAAGGTCATGTAATGCAATCTTCCTCATTCTTACAGTAAATGCCAAGATGCCAGACACGTTGGGCAGTCAGTCTCTCTGTGACGCAGCAAAGCTTTTGGGTTAGGTTTTTTTATTTTGACTTCAAGAACTTTTTTAGAAAAGAGTATGTGTGTGAAAATAGAATGAGAAAATTATTGCAAATGAAGGAAATGAACTGCAAGTTTTCTCAATCTTGATGTGGAGGTGCATGGTATGGGGAGAAGGCTGTGGAGACCGAGGCGAGATGCCAGGGCTGTGTCTGCCGCCAGGGAGACCTGTGCTTTGCGTGGTCAGGTGCCAGCCTCTGCCCCACAGCATTCTGAACACGTCTTCCCTTCAGATGTGTGTGGAAGTAACTGAACTCTAGATCCAGCATTGCGCCGCAGACACTCTGAGGGAAGGAGGGCTGCTCATCAATTAGCATGATGGCTTTTAACCAAGAATTAAATACACCCACTCCAAAAAAACCAACCCCACAAAACTCAGCAGAGCAGGATTTGGGAATAGGGCAGTACAGATAAACTTAATCACGTCCAAAACATTTATTCAAAAATACTCCCCAATGCCTGCCCCCTGGTAGGCCATCTGCTGCATGCTAAGGACACCGAGTCACACGGCTTGGCGTGGCCTTTGTGGGCTGGCTGTCCACAGGGGGTGGGCAGGGGCAAGGGGCTGGCAGGTGAAGGATCCAACGGCCACGGGTGGCACACAGAGTCCTGCGTCTGCCCTGGTCTGTGCACTGCCTACAAGCAAAGCACCCTTGGGCAGTGGTCCAACCTGTGCATCTGTTAGGACAGCAGTGGACTGAGTGGTAAGAAGGACGATGACAGGAATGGTGAGTCCTGACAGCTCACTTTAGAAGGAAGAGGAGAAGCTGGCTCAATGAGAAAGGAGCCATGGAGGTCAAGGGCAGAGCATCCCACGGACAGTGGCAGCCTGAGCAGGGGACACATTGTGCTGCTGCATCGCACATGACACAGCATGTAAGGAGTTCCTGGAAGTGTGGAGAGGAGGGAGACAAGGAAGTGGCCGGACAAGCAGGGCAGAGAGCCCAGAGTGGACCAGGGACAGAACTCGCTAAGTAGGGTGAAGGACTGAGCTTGTACTGCAGTGCGATCGTGCCTGGAAGGCGGGCTGCAGGGAGAGATGCTGGAGGCCGGGCGCTTGACAGAACACCTCTGGAGTTATGTTGGCACCAAGGTGCAAAAGCAAAGGTGAGAACATGTTACACAGCAGACCACAGCAGAGTAAGGCAGAACATTTTATTACGATCATTTGATTTCTGAGTTAACACTGGTTTCTTTAGGCAATTGTGTCCTCTAAATATTGAATCCTAAAAATATCCATGCAAGGATACAGAGATCTGCCAGGTCCGGGAGGCAGGAGACACAAAGATAAGTTACACGTAGTCCAAGCCATTTATAGCTCTGTCCGGCGGGTGGCTCCAAAATAATTATAATGCACAGCAGAACAGGTGTGCTATTAAAGAGCACTGTGCATTAAAAGAAGGAACGGCATGCAGAGTGTAAGGATCAGGAGATCGTTCAGGAAGATAGAGTCATCTAAGGTGGCTTAAGGAACAAGAAGTGTGTGACAGGTGGAGGATGCAGAGATGGACTTCTGATCCATGGGGACATGACAACCAGGAATAGAAAGGCATGAAAGCTAGGGGTGTTCAGTAGTAGCACATAGTCCAGTTTATCCAGAAAATTTTTTCTCTACCAGCATTTAATTTTA
>PVJO010014431.1:0-48313 GCA_004026905.1 Hystrix cristata
CTCCACCTCCTAGCAGGGCTGTTCTGTCCGGCTGCCCTGCCCAGAACCGGCCTCTCACTGCTGCTCAGCAGCCGGCACGGCTCCTGCAGACTACAGGTCTGAGGCCAACGCTGGGCCCACGTTCTTCTCCCCACCCTTAACAGAGGCCAGTCCTTGGGAGGACTGTTTTCTCCCACTCTGTCCCTCCGCCCCTCCGTCCCCCAGCTGGGGGCTTGCCCTACCTTCCTCTCCTGCCCCGGCTGGGCCGGTCACCAGGGCCGGCTTGTGCTTCCTTCCTGTGTCCTGGTCACCCTGGGAATTACTCCCCCTCTAGAACACTACCTCTCCCATCTCATAGCCCATCGAGTTTTGTGTAAACACCGTCTAAGACAATGGTCCCTACGACTCACTCACGGTGCAGTATGCACAACTGGACAAATGAGTTATTTCTACTCCAACTCCATCCCCCAGGGTGTGTGCTGCCCACCCCTGCCACCCGGCCCCATGCCCGGGACCATCCCGCCAGGTGGGCCTGAGCGGGAAGTGAAGTAGGGGCCCCTACTCACCCTGCCTTGCCCCCAGCCTCCATGTGGTTGGCCAGTGTGACGTCGTTAGACCAGACGTCGAACTGCCACTTCCTGAGACCAAGGACACCGCAGTGTACTCGCCCACTGTGAATTCCCACACGCATGTTCACGTTCACCCCTGTCACCTCCCGGACCAACCTGGGGATGGAGCAGGGATAAGACTGGAGAGGGTCAGGGACCAGGCACACAGAGTGGGGGAGGCTGGAAAGTGGGGCTGGGGATGTCAGAAGCTGCAGGGTCAAAGCAGCAGCTCTCTCTGGTCCAGGCTAGGTGGAGTCAGGGATGCTAAACCTGAAGGGACTGGATGCAGGAGCTGCAGGCTCTTGGTCCTGGGGCTCAGGTGCACAAACCTGAAAAGTGCTATTTCCTGCCTTGGCCACAAGGTGGCGCCATGGCTCACAGTAAAACCCAGGGCCTCTCCTGCCTCTCAGGTTCCCGCTGGCTACTTCAAGTCAATTAAAGAAATGCAAATGTACATTAGTGCCAACTTGAACCCAACAGGGAAATTACAGCCACTCCAAACTCCAAACATATAACTGCTCTGTGCGAAAGGCAGACGAAGCATTTGGGTTATGTGTTCACTGGATTTATCCACATTGCTACTTTGACATTAGGATGATGGAGAAAGGGTGGTTAACTGGGTTTCCAGAGAGACTATTTGCCCGGCTCAGAGCAGTAAGGGAGCCTGGGAGGGTGCAAGCCCGGGGTGCTCCAGCCCTACAGGACAGCGCCGGTGGCTGCCATCTGCACCGCGTGCATAGGGATCCCCAGCAGATGAGCTGGGCCTCTACTTCGAACCTCCCATACTGGGAAGTGGGTGGCAAGGTGGAAGGGAAGCCACACCCTGGGTCTGGAGCTGAGGTCTGCAGAGCAGGATGCGGGAGCTGGGGCGGGGTAGGTGCATGCTCCTTGCACTTTTCAGGGACTGTGACTTCTGTGATGCCCCGGTGGGGGCCCACTCTACCAGCTACGGGCCTGGCACCCCAACGGCCTAGTGGGCAGGACCAGCCTGGACTCCAGGGAACTCATGTCATCCGTCACTTCTCATTCTGGGATCAGTTTGGGAAGCACGGTCACGGGAGCAGTCCCTCTGTCCATGCTGCCTTGCTTAGGATGACACGGCGCCTTCTGTCTCTCCCCCACGAAGCTTCTCTCACGCCCTCGGTGGAACCGGCCGCCCCCTAACAATTGCCTTCTCATGTGTCACATGCACAGCACACCTGGGGTCAGAGCCTCAGTGTCCAGCCTCTTGCCCTCGGCACACTGCTTCTAGGGCTGTTTAGCCCAGGCGTGCGGGGGCACTTGGTAAACACAACCGGGCCACATCCGTGGGCCAGACCAGCCTCCCGGCCAGTCACTCTGACCACTGACCTTGCCACCTGTCCTTTCCTTTGCCCCCGTTGAGGATATTTCTAAAATCCAAAATTACTGAATCTGGACACAGTCTCTGCCTGCTCCCTTGGCTTATATATAAGCCCAGACTGTCCATGAGTTTCAACAGCCAGGGCTCCTCCCACAACCAGCGGTGACCAGGAACTGGCCCAAGAGCCTGTCTGCTGATGTTCACAGGCAGCGAGGATTCTCTCAAAATGGGACTCCTGCATTAGAACCTACCAGGCAAAGGGGGCTGTTCAACGTCTCCCATCTGGGCAAGTGCGGGGGCAGGAGTTTGCGAGCAGTGAGCAGGCAGGAGACAAGGATGGAGCACAGATTCCACCTCCCCGCGTGGCCCCTCTGGGAAAAGCTGCCGTGGCTGTTGGGGTAGAAGAAGCCCCAGAGAGGCACCGAGCCTGGAGGTGCAGACCCGGACTGGGGGCTAGTCCAAGGCCAGCTGGGTCCTCGGGAGACAGCTTTGCCTCACCGTTGCCCACCATTTCTCTAGCAGTCCAGGAGGCTGCTCAGCCATTACTCAGGAGGGAGACAAAGCCCCCGGAGTGGACACTTACGAGATGGCCTCAATCATGTCCATGCCCATCTCCACGCAGCAGTGGGCATGGTCTGCCCTGGCTTCTGGCAGCCCTGAGACGCAGTAGTAACAATCCCCCAGGATCTTAATGCGTAAACAGTGATTCTCCTGGAAAGCAAATTCATTTTTAAAATTAAAAATAGTGGGAAAGAGAAGTGGGAGAGACAGCCATGAGAAGCAAACAGATTCACTCCATGCCTGGAATAACTTGCCTTTTAGGGTGCTGTGCACAGACCCGGTGCCAGAGCTCTGCCTGGCCCCTGACCAGGTTTATGAGGGGGCCTGGGAGAGGAGGGCAATGGGTAGGGGAGGCAGGCCTAGCAGGCCTCAGAGGCCCAGGAGCTCACTCTTCCCGAGCCACTGCTGGGGCCCAAGGCGGCTCATAACCAGGCAGCCTTGTCAGTGCGGGGAAGGCCCCACACCTGGGCGTGAGCACTCCGGCCCTTCTCTGTGTCCCGGCACCCCCGACTCTTGGCCCTGAGCATCTAGCAACAGCTTTTCTGAAGCAGGCAGGAATGACCTTGAACCCAAACCTCACCTGACCCCCACCCTGTCTGAGACTTCAGAGTTCACTAAACCAAGGAATGAGTGCCAAGGAGCCAGCAGAACTGAAGCGCCTGCCACTGCTGAGCGACAGGTGCTACAGGGTCCCCTGGCAGGCCACCATCAATCCGTAATCAGCAGTCAGATGGAATGTCATTAATCATCAATTAGGAGCTGCCCAAATCTGGCTCCCAAAGCTACTCCATGAGGTCGGGGTGCTCGGGGATTCAAGTCCCTGGGTAACCGCACTCATGTGACATGCAGCCGGCTCACAGGCACTGAGCGCGGCCCCGTCTGCCTTGCTTGAGCTCTGGGATGCGAGGCCACCATCAGACAGGCGGCAGCCTCCGGTGCACAGCTTGGCCTGGCGTCCTGTGCGGCAATGGGGGCTGCGTCCACCTGTCGGCAGACACTGTATTAAGTGGCCGCTTACACATAATGACTACAAAGGCTTACAGGGTCACCCAAAGCCGTGGGCTGTAAACAGGGACCTCATGAATGAATGTGCTGCTCACCACTCCCTGCTATGGGATGTTACTTCCCATTTGTCCAAATGTGGGGTACTCCCCTCTCTGGAGGACTCTGGGGGTGGCACAGGGCTGCCTGCAGGACAGCGGGGGACTCACTCTCATTCTCTTACTGCTCTGGCCAATGCCAGGAATGGGACCCTGGCATCTGATTCAGTCCAGACACAAAGTCCAAAGTCCACTGGGGGTTTGGACATGGTAGGGCTTTGCAGGCCTCACCACCCTTCCCAGAGGGGCTGGGGCGCTCCCCGCACACACCTCATGCTGGTGTCGCCAGGGCTGACAGAGCATGTGGACACCAGCCACGGTCCAAGCAGCCCCCCAGAGGGCACATCTGTCACAGGCACACCTGGGCCCTGCTCACAGGGCCTTCCGTCAACGGCCTAGACCCGGCTGCCCTCCGGCCCAAGGTCAGGGTGACTCACCGCAGCCAGCTTGTCAAAGCGGGCGAAGAGCTCATTGAGGGTCATGACTAGCTCCTGGGCGGTGCACTGGGATGCCAGGCTGGTGAAGCCCTCGATGTCAGCAAACAGGATGCTGGGGAGACAGCAGAGGAAGAAGAGCCTGCTGCACGGTGTCTGGAGCCCCCAGATTCACACAGTACATCTCAGGGCCCGATGTCACAGGGTTAGGAGCCAGGCCCTGGGAGTGACTAGGCCACAGAGGCGCAGTCTCGTGAAGGAGATTAGTGCCCTTACAAGAAGAGACATGAAGCTGGGCATGATAATACATGCCTATGGTCCCAGCACTCTGGAAGGCTGAGGCAGGAGGTCTGCAAGTTCGAGCACGGCCTGGGCAACTTAATGAGGCCCTGTCTCAAAGTAAACAAATAAACAGGGTTGGGGGTGTGGGTCGGTGCAAAGGCCCTCGGTTCATGTTCAATCCCCAGCACCAGGGAGCAGGGAGAATTGTTGCCTCTCTCCATCGTGTGAGGATATGAGGAGATGGCAAGAGGGCACTCACTGGAAGCCAGCTAGGCCAGCACCCTGACCTCAAACTTGCAGCTTCTAGAACTTTGAGAAGTAAATTTCTGTTGTTTAGAAGCCATCAGTCTGATCTCATGACATTACAGTCTGCAAGGATTGAGGCAGACCCCGAGAGAGGAACGAGGGAGGGGGATGTCGCCAGGACCCAGCTGGGGCACCTCAGGCCTTAGGAGGTCTGCTGGCCGGCAGGAGGCCTGGGGGCTCCAAAGACACATCGCCCTGGAAAGCCGAGGAAGTCGGTCCCTCCTGCTGCCCCCAGTCACCTCTCTGGCCAGCCAGACCAGCCTCTGAGCAGCCCCCTCAAGGTGGCCAGGCCTGGGGATAAGCGCCCTTCCAGGAGTCTGCTCTGGAAAGTGTGCTATGCAGACCTTGCTTCCCATTCCCACACAGAAGGGACCCAACTCTAAGCAGACCCCCACCCCAGGGAGTCCTCTGGAGGGGACAGACTGACGAGGCCCAGGGAGGAGGGAGAGGAAGGTGCACCCAGTGGGTCTGCCAGCCTCCCCCTGGCCAGCTTGTCCAGGCTCCGCTACCAATGGCATTGGCTGGTCATGGATCTGTCATCCTTCCCTGTGGCCTCTGTCCCTGAGCTTGAAAATGTTTTCCTTTTCCTTCAACAGCGCTTCCCAGGGGCAAGGCCCCCAGACCAGAGCGCATAAGGACCCTGGCATTTATCTTCAAGGGGCCACAAGAACATGTTCACTCTCCTGCTCTGAGCCACTCTCAGTGGCCAGGTGCTGGGCTGCAGGCTTCTCACACAACCTCTCAGAGCGCGCGACAGCCTGGTGGGCCAGGGCTCAGTGCCCCCAGGCCACGGGGCACAGGGAGCTCTCGAGGAGGATGCGTCCTCCAAGCCCAAGCTCTTCCCATCACACCTCTGGGCTCCTGGATACATTTTTGTCAATTTTTTCCAAAAATGTATGTTGGTGTATTAAGTATTTTTTTTTATTTTTATTGAACATTGACAAGTTATAACTATGTATTTATGGGCTACAGGGTGGAGATATATATATATATTATATATATAGTGATGTGGATAGATCAAATCAAGCTGATTAACATACTCATCAAATACTTAACTATTCACTCCTACTGTCTACACAAAGCATGGAGCTTGTCATTCTAGTCCAATGTTATGACATCCGAGGGCTCCCGGACCTTGCCAGGGTTAGACAACTCCCAGAGGAAGTAAACAAGCGGCTTAGTGTGCACCTTTCCCATGCAGACCAACCAACCCACAGCCCCCTGCAGACCACCATCCCCCTGCCCTAACCATCCCACGGATAGCAACCGTGCCTCTTGGGACAGCTCCCACACCTCGGAGCTCCACGAAACTCTTCAAGGTGGCCAATCATAAACCTCCGTTCCCCAACTCACCATTCCCTCCAGAGGAAAGCACAGTGAAGGTGTGCAAGTTAAGTGCGTGTGTGAGTGATTCCTGTCCCACACCCTCCTCTGCCTCCTGCGTGGCCCTGGCGCTTCCCTGCGTGGCCTAACATGACAGATCCCCTCTTCTTGGGAACTGTCACAGTCTTTTCAAATGCAGCCATCTCCTGGTCTGTCCGCCTAACCGTACCTGAGTCATAATAGATCCTACACCTTAAAACACACCGCTTTAAGCTCCTCCCTATACTACCCTGTGCAGAGTCTCACGGGCACCGCATGAGGTTCAAATCTTCCTCTGTGTGAGAGAGAAAATTGAGGGACAGAAATGTTGAGTCAGGAGCCCAAGGCCACACAGACAACCTGGGTCCACACTCAGGAGCAGAACCAATAAACATCATGCTGTCTGTCAGCCCCATAGTTATTGTAAATGACTAAAAGCATGACTCAATCCCCTGGCGGAGGCCCAGGGTAGGCACAGGAGTTCACGAGGAGGGCTGTTCTCAGCAGCCGCTCGCCAGACACCAGGCGCACCGCAGGCCGTGTGGAAGCAGGCTGGGCCACCAGGGCCCGCAGCCAGCGGCTCCAGGCCGTCACCTCCCAGGAAAAGCACAGGAGGGCGGCCCGTCCCCACGGCCGCTTCCACATCCTGACTGCTCTGGCCCTCTGATCCCAGCCTGGATCAGCAGAGACAAGAGCAGAGTGGGAGAAACCGGCACAGGGGAGCCCGTGGCACCATATCTATGTTCCGATGCCCGTGTCTGCCTGGGGGATGGGCTCGGCTCCCTGTTCACAGGGCACCCACACGCTGGAGTGATGGCCGACAGACCCCATCCCGCCCGCCTGTCACCCTCTCAGTGGCCACCCATCTCCACCCAGGCCACACTCAGTCTCTGCAGAAGCACCTGGAAACTCCTTATCGCTCAGGAAATCAGAACAAAGAGAAGATGGGGTCAAGATCAGCCACACTGAGCCACAGAATAGGTTTGGCCAGTGTCCCCTTGGCTGATGTCAGTATTTCAAATGCAGGGCCAGCAGACACCACCCTCACCGGTCACTCCACCTGTGTCTGAGGCCACACAGACCCCTGGGGTAGCAAGAGGCAGGAATGCGTGGTCCCAGGCAGACACCCAACAGCTGTCTGGTTACCGAGCACACGGGGACATGACAAATACATGGGTCTCTGCAGGCCACCAGTGGCCTAGGAACCCGACTTCCTTGCAAATCCTGGGCGCCTTCCCCCCACCCCAGGCACACACTAGCCACTGAGGAAGAAGAAGGCAGGTGGTCTGCAGCGGGCCAGGGTAGAGGGCACTCAGAGCAGCGCTTCTGGGCTGCACATGGAAGCTCCAACCAGGTCTCCAGGGTCCCACTTCTGAATACCACAGCCTCTCCTGCGCCTGTGGGAAACTGCCACCCCCACATTGCCACCTTCTGTCAGAGGGAGAGTCCCTTTCTCTGTCACCGTGGGGGAGGACTCTGCTTGTAACTGTCACCTCTGAAGGCTCCCTGATGTGTCCTTGGTGACTCTGAAGACCACTCCGCAGCCGACACTGTCCCAGGCGAGCAGGAAGGTGCTCATCCATCAACGGGCTTCCACCTCAGCACTCCAGCCAGCTGCGGGACCAGGGCTACACTGGGGGCACACCTCCCGTGTGGCCTGCTCTCTGGCACTGTCACCGATGCCTGCCTGCCTTCTACGGATGCAGGAGGCCACAGCTCTTCATCCCAACGCCACCACAGGACGGCCTGTCTCCGAGTGGCATCGGCTCAGCTCTGCCCACAGCTGTTTGCTCGCAGCTGTCCCTCCCACCGCACAGGCTCAAAACTTAATGAAGCTACCAGCATCTGGCTCTGCTCCTACATGCAGAGCCACATCCTGTGGCAGCGCTGGACACCCAGGACTAGTGCCTGGGCGGTTGGCACTGTTGACAACCAGCCGCTCTGCTTTCCTGTGGTCCTGGACATGACTAGGGTCCTCCTCTTACACCTAAGCCTGGGCCCGGGGCCATGGCGCTGGGAGGCCAGAGAAGCTGGGCCTCTGCACCAGCCAGCCACCTCTTGGTGACCAGCAGGGCTGTCCCCTGAGGCGCACCCCTCTCTGCTCCACATCACTCAGCCTGGAGAGTCACTTGGGTTCATGGCCCTGGTGAGGCAGAGCAGAAACGAGTTATCACATGCGGTAGGTGAGTTTGCACCATCAGGTGTGACCAGACACCACAGACTGCTTTTCACGGGATGGCAGAAAACTAATCAGAGAGGGGTGCAGGAGCTGACAGCAACCCGAGGGCCATCTGAGCGTACAGGCTGGGAAAGGAAACGGAGAGCAGCGAGGGGAAGGCACAAACCCCACCAATAGGAGACTCTTCCCCGAGACAGCCACACTCTATACCCTCACAGGGAAGAGACACCTTCCTTCATCAAGTGGGGTCCAAGAGGAGGCGCCAGGGGCTTGGAGATAGGCAAGTCCCGCAATCCACTCTGAGCCTCACAGCCTCCTGCAGACCCTGTCCCCCCCCACCACAAGTCCTACCCTAACCATCCAAACAATGCCCCCGCACAGTTGTAGACATGGCCCCTGCGGAGTCCTGACAGACGGAGGAGGTGGGCTCTGCACTGGGAGCTGGCCATGCTCGGTGGGACTCTGGGGGCTCTCATTTTCTTCCCTGTGCTGCCCTTAACTTCCGCATTTTTCCATAAAGAACATGCACCCTGTGCATGGTAAAAATGTTTTCTTTTTAAAGGTTGAAAACAAATCACACTTTTCCTTTAGGTCCTGATTCTAACCCGTCCATCCTGAAGTGTTCCTTGACTTGCCCAGTCCTGAACAACCCTTCCTATGTCTGAATTTTTAATAGAATCAGAACCACAAATCACAACTGATTCCAGATGTGTCAAAGACACAGCAGACATGCGCAACCCATCAGTGCCTCTCCACGCTGCCTTCTCTCCTCCCTGTCCCCTAGGGCTCCCTATTTTGAGTGCAGAGAGCTAAAATAATAAGTCCTTGCTGTACTGGCTGTATTCTCCACGGGTCCCCAGTCCATGTCTCAGGACAAACTCAGGCCTCTTGTCAACCCTCAGTGAGGACGTGGAGAAACTTGAAACCCTTGTTCTGCTGGCAAGAAGGGTTTCTTATGTAGAATTGGGGAAAACAATATAGTAGTTCCTTGAAAAATTAAATCCAGAATTGCCCAATGATCTAACAATCCCACTCCTGAATATATACTTAAGAGAAACGAAGAGACACAAACAGGAACATCTACACCTGTGTACACGGCAGCACTATTCATTATGGGCAAAAGCTAGAAGCAACCCAAGCTTGCATCCATGGATGCGCTGATAAGCAACACATGACATACATACCAGGGGCTATCACTCCACCTTAAAAAGCACAGAAATCCTGACACATGCTAACAACATGGGCGAAGCCCAAAGACACCGTGTTAAGTAAAATAAGCCAGTCACAAAAAAACACAGATTCTGTATGACTCCAACTATATGAAGCATCTAGAGTAGCTAAATCCATAGAGACAGAAAGCAGAATGGTGGCTCCCATGGGGCTGGGGTGGGCAGGGTACACCGTTTTGGTTTGGGAAGATGAAAAAAGTTCTGGAGAGGCTTGTACAATAATCTAAATGTACCTAATGTCACTGAATTCAACACTTTAAAATGATAATGTTTGCTATGATGATAATGTTTGCTTTAATTATAAATGTTATGACATATATATGTATATTTAATCATGACTAAAATAAATAAATATAAATAATTAACTAGTTTGAAAAGTTTCCCCCACTGGGACCCAAAGCACTCCAACAGTGGAGCCTGGGTATTTCCTAAGGAGCAGGGACTCTCTTTTTCATAGTCACAGTCTGGCACACCACAGCAGCTCAGTAAGTGTTTGTGGAGGAATAAAATAATAGCATAAAGAACACAGGTGTGCTAACTGCTCTGGGAGTGGAGCTTGGCACACTTTCCTCAACACCGTGTCCGAGACAGGAGTGCAGGTGTTTCCTGGGGTCGGATCGATGAGGACACGACCGGAGTGTTTTCCACCCTCGGCCCACAGGGGGCACGATCCACGCACGGGTATCTGACCATCTCAGACACTGTTGCGTGGTCATTATAATTCAGGACCACACCGCAGCAGCGCCAGACGCCAGAGCGACCTGGGGAATGCAGCCAAGTCCTTGAAAGAGACAAGAGAGAAGATAATAACCTTAAAGAAGGGAGGGAGTTAGGGAGAGAAGGGACCAGAGCAGGGAGTGGGCAGGCACCCCCACCCCCAGCACCCTGCACATCCCCGTGTGTGTCTGTCAGGTGGGGGGCTGGTCACCTCATTCCCAGGCCAGGCTCAGCAGCCTCTCTGCTAGGACCCCACCTACAGCCCCCAGGGCTCCTGGGGGACTGAGAATGAAGCTCGGATTCCAGCTGATGAATGCTTATTACACCCCGCCCCCGCAACTTCATCATGAACCTGGGGACAGAGTGGGGACAGCAGGAACAGGTGGAGCCCTGGGAGGAACATGTTTCTTTGGCAGGGACCAGTGACTCTTAGAAAAGACAACCTTTGCTCCTTTCCCATGAAGCGGAGTCTGGAATGATCTCTTGCCCATCCCACCACTACAGCCTTTAAAACCCAGCAGGCTCCAGCTAGGTCAGGTCTGGAGTCACATTCATGCAGAAGGCCCCATGAAGTGGGGACTCTTTGGCTTCCCCTGACCTTGACTCTGGCCTGGCAGTCACCCTGACTCCAGCCCCACCCAGCAACCCCATGACAGGTCCTTGCCAGGACGGGTCCCTCTCGAAGGCTCTGCTCCATGGGTGACAGTGCAGTGACTGAGCCATCATCATTTAACATCTACTCTGCAAAGTCCATGCTTCCCGGGTCACCGCCCTGCTCCTCAGAGGGCCTCCCACAAGGCAGGCAAGTGACAGCTTGGCACCTGACCAATGCCTGTTTAGTGCCTCTTCTCTGAGGGAAGGGCTCTTCCCACGTCAGAGGGGGTGTGTCCCTTATGTTGTTCCCCTGTAGTCCCCACCCAATGGGGAGAGGTCACAGTCGAGTGACAGGACATGTCTGTCTCCAACTTATAGATGGCGAAATGAGGCTTGGGCCAAGTGACCTGTCCGAGCTCCCAGAGCTCCAAGGTGGCAGAAGTGGGGTATGCACCAGTCTGTTCAATGGTGAAGCTCATTTTGTTCCATGTTACAATGTGACTGCTCGGCAAGGATGGCTAGGCGGCACCTGCATCTGCCTGTGTCTACCTCTAACTCAGCTCCATGGTGCGGTGCCTTCTCTGGCTGGCCCTTCCTCCAGCTCCTCTGAGGGAGCGACACGATCCATCTGTCACCACATGAGACAAGAGACCTGTGGGGGCCTCTGGGACGGGGGCACCAGGGGTTCCCCGGCCTCTGGCCTGCTTCAGCCCAGCACCAGAACAGCCCACAAGCTCCTTGGCCAGGGCCAGAAACCACACGCTGTGAAACCACAGCGGGTGGTGGCCTTGTCTGTGCTCTGTCGCTGTCCGGGTCACACTCCTCCCCGGCACACCATCAGTGGTTAGATCTGTCACTCCGAAGAGCTGATTTATTGTTCTCGTGGCCTTGCTCTCAGGGGACCAGAGAACGGCTTGTCACCACTCTCTGTAATATTACAGCCCCAAGGAGATTTGATGAATGTGACTCACCACCCTGCCGGTCCCCAGCAAGAGGATTCCAGCCCTTTCTGTTGGTTTGAGTGTGTAACAATCACGAAAATAATAGTAGCAATGATCACTGCACCTCCCAATTATTGAACATCTACAGACCAACTACTACGCCACGCATTTTCCCATATGATGCCATTTACTCGTTGTGACTTTCCCAAGAAGGTACTCCTGCTATGCTATTTTGCAGAGGAGGAAATGAGGGCTCAGAGCGGCTCAATGTTTGTAACGTGCTCCAGTAACACAGTCAGGGCATAGCAGAGCCGGGGTGACGTGCAGGGATGCTTAATCGCAGAGCCCAGGCCTAACCTCTGTACCCACTGGCTGCCCAAACTGTGTGAGTGTGTGCGAGTGTGTTTTCTGTGGTGTGGGGGAATCAAACCCAGGGCCTCGCACCTCCCAGGCAAGTGTTCTACCACCAAGCTACATCCTGAGCCTCCAAAGATTGTTTTTAACTAGATGTCCTCCCACTACTACTCAACCTTCAACCCAAGCTGAAGTCCAGCCCCACAAAAGAGACAGCAAGAGCTGTGTCTCCACCCAGGGCTGCATGCAGGGCTAATGGCCCGGAGAAAACAGCCCCGGCGGGATATTTGCATGATTTCCGGTGGCTGGCTTCTGATGTGCACCAGCCACCTCCCTCAGTTTGGTTCTCCTCTCATCTCCCTCCTGATTGCTGTCGTTGATCCTGGCATGTCGTAGACAGAAACTCCCCCTCTCTGGCTGGGGCCCAAGGCTCAGGCTCAGGCCACTCTGTCAGAGATCAACCCTGAGTCACTGCCTCTGGGCCGGGATAAGGAAGGGAGATGTCACCCTGAGGTGTGCCATGCCTCGAGGAGTCACTGTGATAGAGGCCTGAGTTCGCCACCCTGGCCAAACCCCTTGCTGGAGCACAGGGCGCCTGAGACAGGAGGCAGGACAACACCTGCGCTGTGGGAAAGGGGACGGGGAGGAGGAGGGGGACAGGGAAGGTGGTCAGAAGGGCCAGAGGTGTAAGATAGGCTGAGAACCTGCGCCTGCAGTGCCAGGCCGCTTCTGAGCAGTGAGTTCCCTGGATTTCCTTAGTGCATGAATGCTGCAAAGAGCTCTGCTGAGCTAAGAGCAATCAAGTGCATATCTCCATCCACACTCTGCAGAGGACACTGCCAGGTCCAGAGAGTGATACAGATAGGACCAAGACAGAAAACTCCAGAAAGGGGTGCTCAGGAGCTTGGTGCATGTGTGTCGGGGCTGCCTTCCAGCCACCCCTTCCTACCTGGAACCTGAGCTTCTAGGATTTGTCCTAATAGGGAAGATGGTTTCTTTATATGTCCCAGGGTGGAGACCCCAGATTTTCAGGGAGCCCTCGTGGCTCCTGAGTCACGTGGACACACACACACACACACACACACACACACACACACACACAGAGGAAGCCAGACCCTCCTTCTCCTCCTCTGAGCCTCCTCCTGGTCTGAGTGAAGGTTCCCCAGACCATCTTCCTGGAGTCCTCTTCCAAATTCCTTCACCTAAGTGTGTAAGTACATCTGCCAGGAGTCAGGCTCGATGAAAACTCTGAAATCAGAATGCTTTCTGGGGCCAGTTCTCCTACTTCACTAGCTACAGAATCTTGGCCAAGTTGTAAAACTCCTTGACTCAGTTTCCTTGCCTGTAAAATGGGGGTGCTAACAGTGCCAATCTCTTATATTTGGGGGCCTTGAGTATCGGAAAGCACCTGGGCAGTGGCTGGGGAACACACACTCTCCAGAAGTGCACATCATGATCACTAGTGACCGTTCCACCATGGGAGGACAGAGGAGGAAAGCAGCACAGCGCTGCCTAGCAGGGCTCACACCAGCAGTCCAGCCCCCGACTCCACCGCCCTCTCTGGGCCCAGCCCGGCCCTCAGGACACCGCTCGGTCTTCAGACTGGGCCTGGAGGTTGCCTTCCCAAGAGACTGAGGTTGCTGTTAGCCAAGCTGGCTGTGCCTCAGAAAGTGACACAGGCAGGCTGCAGGAGGCTGGCCAGCCCGGGAAACTGAGCACAAATGTGTGGGGCAGCTACGCTTTTCTCGCAAAGCATTAGCTTCTCTATCCTGAGAGACAGATGGAGGACACAAACGCAGAATCGACAGTTTCAGACCCCAGGGCACACTTGAGGACTGGACAGTTCTGCTGGTTCTGCACGCAAAAACAGTACTGCCCTTGCCTGCTGCCATCAACCTCACCTTCACTCCCTGTGCACAACGTGTATGCGTGTGTAACAATCTGCACAACCCGAGGACTCCTTTTATTGGAAATGCAGCCCAAGTCCCCAGCGAGTGACCTCAGAGGACTCGGGTCTAAGGAAAAAGTGCCCCGGGACAGAACATGCAATGCTGCTTTGCTGGGCACAAGGGAGGATTACTGGGCTCTCCGGAAGCCATGTTGGATGAAGGCCACCGGATCACTCTGTGTCCCTGTGGGACTCATAAGCAGATTTTGCACACTATTAATCTACATCTGTTTGCACGTCCTTGCTGTCAGCAGCTTCTGTCTAGAAAAGTGGCAAATACGTAGTGAGGGACACGGGGTGGGTTTTTTTGAAGCAGGCCGGCTTGGGTGAACACTGTCTTTGCCACTACTGGCGGGGTACCTGGCCAAGGCTCTCAGCCATGCTGAACTTGATCTACACACCAGAAGTGCCATTTGTACCCACCCTGCAGGGATGCGGGGAGAACAGCGGTAAGGTGGAGATGCCTGGGCCGAGCCTGCCACGCGTGGGCTTAGAAGGCACGCAAGCCGCCAGGTGGCGATGCAGACTGCGATGAGGGTGCCACCGCGATCCCAAGCCAATGCCTTCTGTCCCCCTTTTCAGGCCAGGGTTCTCCCAACGATTGGTGTTGCTCCTTTCTCCTCTTCTTTATCCTCTCCCACAGACTTGCTGCCCTCTTCCGCTTCCAAAGAAAGTTAAACTCTGCCCAATGCTAATTCACCCAAGACTGGAGGGGCAGGGCTGGCCTGCTCCAAACACATACTCCAAAACCACCAGGCCTCCCTGTTGGACTGTGTCCCCTCAAAGGAAGGAAGTGAAGGTGTCTCCTCTGCAGTTCAGTCTTCCCGTCCTGCCAGTGACCCTCCCTCCCAGCCTCACCGCTACCTCACGTTGTCATGCTTCTGGATGTAGATCTTGTGGAACATCATATCCTCCTGCTTGGCATTGATGTCTGCTTTCATCTCCATGGCAACATGACGGGGAAGGACGGACAGCAGAAGCCGCTCCTGAGGACAAAGCACACGGGTTCATAACCATTCCTTCTACTTCCTGATGAACCCCTCCTGTCCACGTCTGTGCCCTGCAGGCAGGACCCTAGAAGACCTCTCGGGTTCTCCTGAGATCCAAGGAGCTAGCACCTCTGTGTATAGCGGAGTCACACCCAGGGACCCTCTGGCCCCCATCTCCCTTGGACACGTCCTGCTCCTTCCCCTGGCTTGCCACCATGCAGCACTGGGAAGGACACTCCTTGGTGAACATGCAAGTGTTGAGCAGAGCACTGTGGGTTAGAACCTGAGATGCTGGGTAACCTCGGGCAAACCACTGAACTTCTCCAAGCCGAACCGAGAAGGGGATGTTGACAGCATTAAATGAGATTCATTCAGTCCCAGTCATCAAATATTGACTGCATATCCACATGTTCCAGGCACCTGGAACTGTCCTCCTTCTCAAAGCTTCCCATCTCTCGGGGACACGGGGTACTCTGTGGGGTCCGAGCAGGGACACCACAACTGAGGCTGGGGAGAAGCAGTGTGAGCAGAGGCTTCTCCAACACCAAGGACGGGGGAGTTCAACTCCACAGGAGGTTGGGGCCGGGCGTGGGGGGAACATGCTGCCAGTGAAGAACCAAGAGAAATACAACCCCCCAGGGGACTGTACAGAGTCCCTGATCATTCTGTGCGTCCAGGCTGTCTGCGCTACCTCCCTGTGCTGAGAACGAGCGGCAGCTTCCCTGGGCAGGAGCTGTGCCTTCTCCAGCGCCACAGCCTGGGGCCTCATGCTCAGGGAACTGGTAAATCAGTAAAAGGCAGGGCCTGCCTCAGGGATCGAGCTGCCTACCTCAGGGTCTTGGCCCTGAACATGGCTTGGCAGGAAGTTTCTCTGCCAAATCCCTGTGGATTTGGTGGCACGTACAGCCTTGCCATGGCCAGAGCAGATAAGCTAGAATGAGCTGGAAAATGGTCATTATCCTAGAGAGGGGATGAGGCCCAGAAGTCAGAGGGGGCAAACCTGTGATGAAGGGGAAGGAAGGCGTCCAGTGCCAGGGCAGAGTCCCCGGGCCCAGACGGGGACAAGATGGGCTCTTGAGAGCGCCAGGCTTGGGGGTGAGCAGAGTGCCGTGCACCAGAGGTGAGGTAAGCTTGTTGACAAAGGACAGAGGGAGGACTCCAGGACACTGCTGAGCCAGGCTGCCTTCAAGAGGCTGGGCCAGGAGTCCAGACAGAGCCAAAGAGTGAATGGGGACAGGCAGGTCTCAGACTAGGCTAAGTGGGCCACCTGGCAAGACACAGTGGCCACAGAGGCAGTGCTGGAAGGGAGGTGGGGACAGTCAGGACTGAGAAGGACCTGGAAAGACACTGTGGAGCTTCACCCCATCGTGTGGCAGTCTGGGTATCAACGGCCACCATAACCACCTAGCACACACATCCAGATAGAGTCAGAGACGCTCACACTACAGTGGAACAGCCCTGTGCCTGGCTGGCCGTGGCATGCACTCCAGGGCTATCTGGGCCATCATCTCCGCGTTCCCATGCTCAAAGGCAACCACCTGGTTCCCATCTGCACTGGGGCCTGAAACCGCATGTGGCTAAGAGTTTGGGAGGGAGGACGCCCTGACAGGGGGGCAGAGCATAAACTTATGAGCTCAAACTTATAAGCAGAGCAGTAACCTCTGCTCCTAAGAATCCTGCTTGGCCCACAAGCAGTGGGAGACCCACAGCCCTGCCGACTGCCACTGTCACTCCTGGGCTTGCTGCTCCACCACAACCTCCTGTCTGGGAGCTTCATAGCTCCACACTGTCTTGTTATCAGACCTCTCCCTGGTTTACACACAGGAGAGAGGACAGTGGTGAATGCCAGCAAGACCCACTCCCCAGGATAGGAATAGCTGGAGCCCTAGGGGAAGCCCAGCCTGAGTCCATGGCCCTATGAATGGCCAGCCTTCCTGGTCCAGGACAGTCTGGGGAGATAGAACTATCTTTCTTTTCTGCACCAACCTCACCCAAAGAAGAGCAGGAAGAGCCACAAGTCGGGTGCCACGGGGCTGATAGCACCTGTCCCCCCTCCTCTCTTGCCTCCCTTGGACAGGCACCTTAATCGGGAGTGGAAATGCTGACTGGTCTCTCTTCTCCAAGTCGAGGAGGGCCTGGGGAGGAAGAGGAGCCACCCTGCAGCTTGGCTTGTGTGCAAACCACAGAGCTGAGAGAGTGAGTCACGGTCAAGGGCAGGGAGGGCTGAGGATCCCTACAAAGGGAAGAATGCTGGGCACCCCTAGAGGAAGTGCTCCTCTACCCCAGAGGTGGACTGGGCAGCTGTGATAAGGCCAGCCTTGGAGAGCGGCAGAGCTCCAGGACAACCTCACTCTCCTCAGGCTACTCGGGCCGGGAGGCCTTCACGCACCTGCTGCTGGTTCTCTCGCTGCGAGTGGAGTCGTGCCTGGATGCACTCCCGGGTCTCCTGGAAGGCCTGTCTCTGGGAGACCTCGGCCGGGTAGTGGGTGCAGACACCCACGATGTTGGTGCAGGAGAAAATGAGGACATTGGAGACAAGCTGCAGAGGAAGAGATAAGCACACTGAGCTGAAGCCTGGAAACAGGTCCTGGTCCTAATCCACCCCACCCCAAACCATGGAGCTCCCAACCCACATCTTAGCAGACACTCACCTGGCCATTAGCAAACAAATGCTAAAGATGCCTTACACCCAGCTTGCTGTTGATCTAAAATGTCCCCCCAAAGTCTTATGTGTTCAGAGGTGAGGCTTTTAGAAGGTGATTGGATCACGGGGACACTATACTATCAGTGGATTAATTCATCGATGAGCTCATAGATGAATGTGCTGTCAGGAGGTGGGACCTGGTTACAGGAGGTGAATCACCAAAGGCCTGACTTTGAAGGGTATATAGCTCTGGCTCTGGCACTATTCCCCTGCTTCCTAGACACCACAAATGAAGCAGCTTTGCTCCATCATGCCCTTCTGCCATGATGTTTCTGCCTTAGAGCCAGCTGACCATGGACTGAATTATCTGAAACTGTGAGCCAAATTAAGCCTCTCCTTCTTTGTTAGGTGTTAGGTGTTAGGTATTGTGTCCGAGCAATGGGAAAACTGACTAATATACAGCTGAATGCTGGGAGTAGCCGAACATAATTGTTCCAGCTTGTAGACTCCCTCCAAACCTCAGCAGATCCATGATGAAGTATGGCCCTAAGGACACAGAATCACTGAATAATCCTACAGAGTGCATCTATGGTAACAAAAATTACAAGGTCTGCTGGAGGCTGCAGGGGCAGTGAAAAGAAGGTTCCTCAAAGGTGATGGGATTTTACTTTTGAAAGTGTGGTACGAAGAGTTGCCCTTCCATAGAGAAGCCTTGGCTGATTAATCTCAGAGATCGGTTCCCAGGAACCCAGGATATACTGGTCCCCATCAAGCCCAACACTGTGCTAAACAGTCCAGGGAATGCAGGAAGGAGAAGGGGCCTGGCCAGTGGGGATCAGCACCCTCAGCTCCTCCCTCCTCAGACCTCCACTTTTTTGCACCACCCCAAGGCTCCCGACAACCTCACACAGCCTGGCAGTATTTGCCATTTTCTCTGCTCTTCCCAACCCCTTCTCCAAGCTGAATGAGATGTGTGTGTGGAAAAACATTATCACCTTTTCTGTCAGCAGAGATGAGGAGGTAGGCACTTTTTTTTTTTTAAAGAATATTTACTGAAAATCTAAAGGAAAACAAAACAATATAACACACTCCACAAATATAAGTTCATGTCACCCATTTCCAAGTCTGGGCAGGTAAAGTTCCTGGGGATCTGAGCATGCTGACTTTGGTTCTGCCCTAGTTTTGGGCCATGTGGGAATGGAAGCCACACAAAGACACTCAGACTTTCCGGTGTGGGGGCTCTGAACAATACATCAGTCCTTCTCCCCACAACTTGACTCTTAGCTCCAACCTCAGACAGCTAACATCGGATCGTCCCCACACCTTCCACTGAGGGCCCTCCATACTTTGGGAAGCCTGGGTTAGCCCTTAGTTTTGGGGTGAGGAAGGTACTTGTCAGGATCCCAAAGAGCCATCCTTTGGGAATTTAGTCACTCAGAAATGGCCCCAAAAGTGGTTCCCACACTCCTCTCTAAGGATATCTTTGTCTCTGGGACCTAAACTCTGTACTTGCTTCAGGTCTGCACTCTACCCAAAGACTTTTCCCACCACGTTGGAGGACCTGGAGACCATGTGAGTGTTGTATCAGCTGGGATACCATCTTTCCCTAGATATGTCCTAGCATGAGCCTGTCCTGGTCCATTAAGGAGAAAGAGATTTTCTCCCACTTCAAAGTCTGGCTTTCTCTCAGCTGAAGAGCACTCTGGGCCCCCACATGCCTCCTGGATGTGCCTGTTGGAAGGGGCAAGCTACTCAGATGACCAGCCCCACCACCTCTGCTGGCTACTACAACTGACCTGCAGGTGCTACCACCTCCCACCTCAACCCGTCCACTCAAGAATCTCATCACATACAACATAGGAAAATCTATTTATGACAAGGTAAGAAGAGCCCTGCTGTACAGGAACTTGGAATCCATCCCCAGAACAGGCCTCTGGCAAGTCACTGGGAGCTGCTAAGCAAGGGGGAAGGGGAGAGAGAGATAAAGGAGGTGAAGGCTGAAGAGTGTCCTAGTTAGGGGAGATCTGAAAGGAGAGAGGGAAGAGCCTGCAAGATGATAAAAGGAGGAGTGAAACAGGAGAAACTGAAAAGGAGAAAACAAGAAGCTACCTCAGAGAGGACCTCATGACAACACCACATGGCTGAGAGAGGTTTATCCCAGGAATGAAAGCCGGTTCAGTTTCAAAAATCAATCACTTTCTCCATATTAATAGACTAAAATAGAAAAACTACATGATATTTCAATAGTTACTAAAAAACTTTTGACAATGCAACACATATCCATAATTTTTTAAAAGCTCACCAAATTAAGAAGGGAAGGAAAGCCCCTTAATATGATCGGTGACATATACTAAAACCTGTAGCTAACATTGTATTTAATGGAGAAAGACCGTTTTCCCCCAGAACAGAGAACAAAGCAAGATTATTTCCTCTCATCGCTCCTATTCAACATTGTAGTGGAGGTTGCAGACCACGCAATAAGACACAAGAAAGAAAGAAAACACATAAAAACTATAAAAGAAAAACGAAACTCACTATTTAGAGATAGCCTGATTATTTATGTGGAAAAACTCAAAGAATCTACAAAACAACTACTACCAGAATTAATATGCTAGTATTAATATGCTAGAATTAATAAGCAACTGTATTTCTATAAATAAGTAATGAACACTGGAAGTGAAACATTTCAAAGTAGCATTTAAATAGCACCAAAAATGCACAGAATTGCATGTAAAGTATAAATCTAATGAAACATATGGAAGACTTGTTCACTGAAAACTAGAGAACACTGACAAAAGAAAATTTAAAAGAACCAAATAAAAATGGAGAGATATACCATGTGTTGGAAAACACATGGTATCTGATAATATTGTTTTAGATATCAGATTTCCCCAAACTGATCTATAGATGAAACAAATGCAATTGAAGCAATGAGAATAATCAAAATAATTTTGAAAAAGACAGATGAAGTCACAAGACTCACATCACTTAATTTCAAGACTTACTATAAAAGCCACAGTAATTGTGTCAGTGTGATATTGGCATAGGGATAGAGAAATAGCTCAGTGGAATGGAATTTAGAGTCCATAAATAAAACCTTATATTCATGACTAGCTGATGGGGGGTGAGGAGGAATACTAGGAACTGAACTCAGGACCCTTGCATATGTTACCCTTGCATATGTCTAACCTGAGCTACATTCCAGGCACATGGTTAGTTAATTTTTACAAAGATTCTAAGACAGCTTAAGGGGGAAAGAACAGTCTTTCCAACAAATGATCCTGGGATAACTGGCTACCTACATACAAATGAATGAAGTTGGACCCCTTACCTCACACCATATACAAAGATTAACTCAAAGTGGATCAGAGATCTAAATCTGAGAGGTATATCTATAAAATTCTTAGAAGAAGGCAGGAATAAATTTTCATGACATTGGATTAGGCAATGATTTCTTGGCTATCACACCAAAAACACAAATGATTGAAGAAGAAAAAAGATAAACTGGAGTTCTTCAAACTTACAAATATATGCTCTTCTTTTGCTGTTTGTTTGTTCTGGTTTTTGAGACAAGGTCTCACTATGTAGCCCCAGCTGGCATGGCACTCTTGGGTATCCTCCTGACCCACCCAGCCTCATGAGTGCTGGGATTACAGGCATATGCAGCCACCCTGGCTGAAATTATCTACTCTTAAAAAGATACTGTTAAACTGGTGTGGAGCTATGACCCTGTAATCCCAGTTACTGGGGAAGCTGAGGCAGAAGAATCATGAGTTCAGGCTAGCATGAGCAACACACTGAGAGCCCATCTCAAAAAAAAAAAAAAAGACATTTAAGATTATGAAACAATAAGCCACAGTATGGGAAAAATTATTTCCAAGCAATATATCTTGATAAGAGCTGTACCCAAAATTCATAAAGAACTCTTAAAACTTGGTAATTAGTAAACAAACAACCTATTTTTTAAAAGAGTAAAATATCTGAATAGATGGTTCACCAAAAGAAGATATAAGGGGCGCTGGGGATTTAGCTCAGTGGTTAGAGTGCTTGCCTTGTAAGCACAAGGCCCTGAGTTCGATCCCCAGCACAAAAAAAAAAAAAAAAAGAAGACATAAGGATGACCAATAAGTATGGAAAGATGTTCAACCTCATTAGCCATTGGGGAAATGCAAATTTAAAAAACAGCAAGATACTACTACATACTATCAGAATAACTACAGGTAAATTAACAATGGAAAGAAAAGAAAAAGAACAGCAATACATACCAAATACTGGTGGAAGTGCAGAACAACTAGAACTCCTAATACCTTGCTAGTAAGAATGAGAACTTGTGCAACCACTTTCAAAAACAGTTTAGGAATTTCTCGGAAAGTGAAACATATACTTGCCAAGTGACCCAGTGACTTCACTACTAGGTGTTTTCTTAAATGAAATGAAAAGTTACATTGACACAAAAATCTGTGCATGAATGTTTATGGACTACTACTCAGCTACAAGAACTGCTGAGACACAGGACTGCACAGATCATCCGAAATTCATCATGCTTATGTGAAAGAAGCCAGACTCAGAAGGCTAGAACCATTTGATTCCATTTGACGGCACTCTGGAAAGACCCAGACTGTGGAGACTGCAAAGGGGTCCGTTGTTCTGGGGGAGGGGGACGGCTACAAAGCGGCAACAGGAGGCAATGTTCTGGAGCATGGGACCTCAAGCATGTTGGTGGGCACCTACCCACACACGTTTGTTCAGGCTGGGGAACCGCACACTTAAAAGGGTGAATTTTATGGCATATGAATTACCTTAATAAAAAGAACAGGAGACTAGAAGAGGGAATGTGAGGAGCTGGCTGGACAGGGAAAGGGCAACCTTTCCTCTTTCTGAGGTCAGAAAGAGGAGCCTGAGCTGATTTTGAGACACGACCCGAAGGTGATTATGGACCAGCTTCTGCAGCATCTCTGGACTAATCCTCTGGGTCTCTCTTGCTGTAATCTGACTCCTCCCGCAGCCAGAAGGCCAATAGAAGCCAAAGGTACAAATCCAGGTAAAACGCTGCACAGTAACCCAATAGGGGTCCAAATGGTCCTGCTAAGCTTGGTGTGCCTCAGTGCTCCTGTGTCGTGCACTAAACACAGAACCCTGAGAGTTGCACAGGGGTGCGGGGCTTTGAGAGAGGTCTTGCTCAAGGGGGAATTTCAGCACACTGCACCTCAAAGTGAAAGAGATTAATACCCCCCTATACACACACACACACACACACACACACATACACACACACACACACACACACACACTCTGAGGTACACATGCCCACTCACTCACACCATCTGCTGAAAAGCAAGAATCTATGTGGCAAGTCTTCACGGGAGCTCAGGCCCCTGAGCAGAGACTCAGGTTATGAACAGAGAAGAGGCACAGGATGATCTATTGGGATTCTGCTTACAGACACCTGGCAAGGAGTCTAGAGTGCACACACTCTCACACCTTGGCCATAAGGGTGGCAGGAACACATGCTGCGTTTCTGTACACCACTGAAACAGTGACCAAATACTGCTGGGCCTCTTCCCACGGCCCCTGACGTGGACACATGGAGGATAAGCCCTGTCCCACGCAAAGGCCTCCATTAGTAAGTAACCACAGGCATCCTCAGCCTGAGACCACAGCAGCAGCGTGGCAGCAGGTAAACAGGGCCTGGCTGAAGGGCTGTCGGTCTTCCCCAGGGAGTCTCACAGTCCACATGTAACCACATGGGACACGCGTGCACAGTGTGCGTGTGTAAGACAGGCAGGTGTGGGGGTGACCGAGTAGAACGAAGAAGAGGCGGACCATGCAGCAGTCTCAGCTCTGGGCACTGCCCCAGCATGTGCTTTTCACACAGGCCCTGTGGATGGCTTGGGTCCAGGTGGCCCCAGGACCACACCAGGAGAAACCTCAGCAGAGTGGGATGTTGGGAAGTCCACACTCAGAGGCCAAACCCCAGGAAGGTACCTATGAATACTTAATGCTTCCCAAACCCAGCACATCTGAAACCCAATCTCTGGCTCCTGGCAGGCTGAGGTTTGATTTGGGCCCTGCGTGTGAGGTTACAGGGCTTGAGTTTGTACAGACTCTCTTTGGTGAAAGCAAGGAAATCCAAGAAGCCAGCCTCAGATACCATGGTGGGGTCTGCGCCTCCAAGATAGGCTCACTGATCACCAGTCCTGCGAAAGGTGCATGACAAAGAGGGATAAACAGATTTAGGACAGAAGGAAATGAGTTAGGGAGAAGAGAAGAGAAGACCTCCATGTAATATGCTGTTTTTTGTGGCTCCTGTTCCAGTGAAATCAGCTCACATCTGGCAGCGTGGCTGGTTCCCAGGGTGGTAGTGGTGGTGATGGGAGATCAGAATTCCTAGGGAGCCAGTTTAGTGATGGGAGAGGGGTTAAATTTGAATTTCAAACAAATAATAATGTTTTAGTATAAGTAGATCCCATGCAACATAAAGGATCTACTTATACTTTAAAAATATCAGCTATTTATCTGAAATTCAGATGACACATACTTTACCTGGTAACCCTATCAGTGAGCCTTTTCAAGCCACACCTGCTTCCCTCAGTTGTGACCACCCTCTGTTCCTCAAACCCCAGCACACTCAGGTGGCCTGGCATCCGTGCCACCCCATACCCCTTCCAGATTCTCTCTCCGCTGCAGGGGCACCTGCCGCTGGCAAGGAAGTGCATAGACCACCCTTGTTCAGCAGAGTCTGAAGTCACCCCCAGGAGCTGCAAGCCAAAGAGGAGAGATGTGACTTTCTACATCCACCCACCACTGCGGGACCTCAGGGCTGGGGAGAGGCTCCCTGACCCAGGGCTGTATGCAGGGGAGGCCCCCAGGTGTGTCCTCCCCACTGTAACCACAGGCACGAATCCTTCCTGGTCCAGGCTCTTCCTAGTCTACAAACACACAAAGCTAATGAGTCCTGAATAAAAGGAGCTGCCAAGCCTGCCGAGAGCGCCTTCCTCCCACGCCAGCCTGCATTTGTCCTGCATAGTGACAGTGGGAAGCTCAGGGGACCTCAGTGCAATCCCATTAAGATATAAAATAAAATAAATCAGGGAAAAATAAGCTGAAATTATATATTCCTAGAAGACATAGCAGCACAGTTCCTTGTACACTGCACCACGCTCAATTAGGTGCTTAATGCCTTTTTAAAAATACTACATGTTTTTTAACTTTTTAAAAAGTCATAGTGACACCTCTGGAATGTTTCCTTTACACAGAATCAAGATAGCTCTGTGTGTCTTTGATGAACGACATCACGGCATCTCTGCTAGGGCTTCTGAGATGAGGTCCTTCACGGAGACAGCTAGCTCCATCCCTGGGCTCTGGGCAAACAGGAACAAGCCTCCCTCTGCTCTCTTCACTCCCACGGGGCCCGGGCCAGCCCGCAGGAGCTGGCTGCACTGGGACTATGGCTCAGGAATCCCCTGGAGTTCAGCCTGCCTCCAGAGGACCTCCAGCCTTCACACCAGAGATCCTTGAGTGACACTTTTCACATCACACTCTCCTGCTCAAAAACCCTCCAGGACTCCTCATCACCAAGCTCTGTGCTGGCAGAGGTGCCCTACAAGCCTCACAGTACACCACGTTCCCTGTCTCCTCACCTACCCAGGCCGCACCAGCTAATAATTCACTGTCTCTGGAAGAGGCCGATCTTCAATGTGATCCAAAAAGTGTAATGTTTATTAATGAAACTTTAATGTTACTAAAATCAAAGCATGAAATATTAACAAAGCACTAATTAGCATCTATTTAATACATTTGGAGAGGAGGTTGGGTCTAGCTCAGTGGTACAGTGCTTGCCTAGCATGAGCAAAGCCCTGGGTTCAATCCCCATCACTGTGAAAACAAACAAAACACTTGAAGGAAAAACAAGACAAAGCAAAATGTGAGGAAAAACAAGTATTTCATAATGACTGGGGATTGCTATTTCCGGGCTTCAAAATGCTTTCACAGGAAATATTTCATGTCACCCTCGTCACATCCCTGGCAAATAAGCAGTCAGGTGGCATCACGCCCCGTTTCCAAGCAGGAAACTGAGGCTCAGGGCAGCGGCTGTGCCTGAGGTGCCACAGCAAAACCACAGCAAACCGAGACCGTGCTCCGCCAACCTGACGATCTCAGGGCTCGCGCTGCTGTGCTGCACTGAGCTGTTACTTATCCCTATTTAATTTAGGTCCAGTTTTGTTTTATTCTGTTTAATAAAGAAACACTCAACTGTCTCTCACCTTTGTCCTAGGTGCCCAGGCCATCTTCATAGATCCTGGTGGCACAAAGTACTGCAGATCAGGGACCAACTCACAGCCACTGCCAGACTCGATGAGCATCCTGGGGCCCGAGCATCCTGGGGGCCCCGCCTCCGCCTTCGCAACACGCCCCCTCCACGGAACTCCCGCTGCCTCATGAGGCCCAGGCACACGCGGGCATAACCACGCTCAATGATTTTTTTTATAGAAATGTAATTCATTTACCATAAAATCCACCCTCTTAAATTATACAATTGAGTATTTTAGTGTTTTCACAAGTTTAGGCAACCATCATCACTAATTCCAGAGCACTCTGAACACCCTCGAAAGAAATCCTACACTTATTAGTCATTGTCACCCCACTCCTAATTCCTGTCAACCACCTAACTCCACCCTACTCCTAATGCCTATCAACACTAGTCTACTTTATGTTTCTATGCATTTGCCTATTCTGGACATTTTATATGCATGGAATGATAGACTAGGTAGCCTTTGGCCTTTTTTAAAGGCTCATTCATGTGGTGACAGGTACTATCCCTTCTTGGGGGGGCGGTTGCTGGGGATTGAATTCAGGGCCTTGAGCTTGCTATTCTTTTTTATGGCTGAGTGATATTCCATAGTATGGAACTGCCGCGTTTTATTTACCTCCTATTGTTACAGACATTTGAGTTTGTCCACTTTGGATTTATTATGAATAACGCTGCTATGATGAACATTCATGTACAAGTTTTTGTAAGGATGCATGCATAGGGGCTGTGGATTTAGCCCTTGGGGTTGTACTGAAATGGATAATGTGGATGAACAGAGTAACTCTTAAATTTAATGTTTTGAAGATCTGCCTGTTTCCCAAAGCAGCTGCACCACTTTACAGTCCATCCAGGAATGTCTGAGGGTTCCACTTTCTTCACAAGATCCCCCAGAGCCTGTCTTTACTAGCTAGTCATGCTAGTGGAGTGAAGTGATACCTTGTTATGATTTTTGCTTCCCTTAAATTTGTAAAGCAAATAGCAATAATGACAAGTGAGATAATATTCTCTGCACCTTGCACAGTTGTGTCTTTACAGAGAAGTGGGCGTACCGCACACTTTATTTGTGCTGTATTTGGTTAACTATTCCTAGGAAGAAGACTTCACATTCTGTGTGTGCATTCCATAGAGGAATAACAGCTTTTACTGTAACAGTAGTTACATGAACAGGAGAGCCTCTTAATTCAGTCAACAAACACTGCTTGAGTACCCTGAGCTGAGCACTGTGCTGGGTGTCTGGGAAACCTCCAAGCTGGCCACCTGGCCTCCATTCCGCAGGATGCCAAGGCTGGTAAAGGCATAGGCGCAGAAGTGGCTAACAGGACACAAACACCGTAGGTCTCCAACCTCTATCATCAAGTTAATTTCCCAAACATTCAGTTTGGGGAAAAAAACGCCAGAGGAGATAATACCCTTAACCTATGAAATATTTTATAATAAAAGAAATAAAAATAGACAAGAAATAGAATTTAACAAAAAAATGGGTAATGTGGATGAACAAGCTATTCAAAGTACAAATGACTTAACCAACATTTGCTTACAAAATGTAAGCAAAAAAATACAAACAATATTTTGCCTATTAAAGTAGCAAAGCTTTTTTTTTTTTCATGGTAATAGTGTTGGCAAGAATACAATGGAACAACTTCTCCACCCACCTTCGCACTGTCACTGGGGATGCAAACTGGGGAAATCCTTCTGGCAGGCAATTTGGCAATATGTTTGAAGAACCTTAAAATTGTTCACAACCTTTGACCCAGTAAGTTAGTCCCCTCCGGGAAGTCTGTGTTGCTCAAGCCTCAGTAGCTTGGACAGGGCTTTACGCCCAGGAATGATTATCAACTTAAAAATTTAGGAACACAAAATGTTGAACAAATGAAGAATGGTTAAATAAATTATGGTGCACACTACACTGGATTGTATCAAGTTGTTTAAATTGTTTACTTGGGGGGGCATCATGGTTTTTTTTTTTTTTTTTTGAGACAGGGTCTCACTGTATGGTTCAGGTTGCCTTGAACTCACTAGGTAGCCCAGGCTGGCCTTGAACTTGCAGCAATCTTCCTGCCTCAGCCTCCCAAGTGCTGGACTACAGGCATGCACCACCACACCCAGCTGGGTGATTTTTTAAAACATAACATTAAGTGGTGGGGGGATATGGAATTACCCATACTGCGTGACCCCGTGTTTCCAGATGCACAGATTTAAAATGTGAACAGTGGCAGTATGTTTCTTGGTGCTAAGGTTATTTTTTTCTTTAGACCACTGACTACCTTTCAGCATTTCTACTGTATGTATTACTCTTAACAGATAAAATGATAAACTTGTATAAAGAAGGAAAAAAGCACCTGCTGTTTTAGTCTGAGCCTGGAAGGCTGGAGAGACTTCTCTTCTACTGGCAGAGATAAGATGAGAATTCAAACACCTACAAAGCCAAGTAGAGGAAGGCAAATGTGAGAAGAGTCAAACCAGAAAAGGATCCCATTCGGGCAGAGGGGATGAGGGAGGCTGCTTGGAGAAGCATCTCAGAGAGCCAGAGTGGAGGCCAAAGGATCCCAGAACAAAGGATGGGGGCAGAAGAGTCCACCACTGCCCAAGGGTTGCCAGGCAGTCCACAAGGCTGGCTGCCCCAGGGCAGGGCGGGGCAGAGCAGGGCACATGGCTAGATCACCTGGTACCAGCTCGCTTCCAGATTAATGAGCTGGTACAAGACCCGGAGGCATTAAAAACTCCTGATGGCTACATTTCCAAACAATAAAAAGCATATTCATTTTT
This sequence comes from Hystrix cristata, assembly GCA_004026905.1. Lineage (NCBI taxonomy): Eukaryota > Metazoa > Chordata > Mammalia > Rodentia > Hystricidae > Hystrix > Hystrix cristata. The sequence goes on from PVJO010014431.1 coordinate 28,647, forward strand.
CAAATTATAAAATGTGCAATTCATTATAGAAAATTTCAAAATCACAGAAAAGAACAAAATCACTTACCACCCAAAGACAACCAATATTAATACTTCACATTTCCTTTTATCCCTTATTCCCTTCCTTATTTCTTCCTTTTTTAAAATCTACTCAAGGCTTTCTGTTTTGCTTTCATGAAGCTGTGATCTTGCTGTTTACATAATTTGGAATCCTGCTTTTTTTCACTTAATATTGTAGCAGAAGCACGTTCCCCTGTTATTACAACTTTGAATGCTGCCAGCATTCACCAGGGCACTGTGATCAGAGCTGTACTTCGGGAAGATTAATTTGACAGCTGGAGGAGGCAAGGAAGAAGAGGCCAGAGGTAGAGAGATCAAAAAGAGAGCTGTAGAACTGGCCCAGGTGAGGACCAGGGACCTGCAGGAGGCTCCGAGCTTGACAGAGAAGGGGAAGGGGAGCGGCCCCGAGGCAGGGCACCTCTGGGAATATCTGTGCCTGGGGAGTTACCTCCGTATTGGGTGTTGCTTCATAATCTATGTCCAGGGAGGAGCTGGCTTTGGGGTGAGTGGAATATGAGTAAGAAACAGTGTCATGAAAACTGAGCGGACAGGAGAAACTGAAGGGAGGCGAGAAAAGCCAACTGGCAGGTGCTATGGAAGGTGCTGTTGTGAGGCCCCCCAGGTGACCTCGGGGAGGGATGAAGCAGAGGAGAAGCAGGCTGCAAGCAGTTAAATCAGAAGGCGGGAGTGAAAATGATGGTCTCAGGCTGCCGACTGTCTTGGCAGCCAAGGGGCATAGGGCAGAGGGGGAGAGAACCTAATTCTCCAAAGGCGGGGAAGGAGCGACCCAGGAGACAAGTGAGAAGTAAGCTCAACTGAGCTGTCTACCGCGGTGGCCACTAACCACACACGGTGGGAGCTTTTGAAACATGTCTGGTCCGTACTGAGATGTGCTGGGAGTTTACGGTAACACACCAGCGTTTAGAACAAGGTTTCATATTAATTATGTGTTGAAATGATATTCTGGTTCTACTGAGCGAACCAAAATCTATTGTTGAAATTGATTGCACCTGTGGGTTTTTCGTTTGTTGTGTTTTTAACTTTTTAGCCACTAGAAAAGTTAACATCCTGTGTGGCTCTTGTTATATTCCCGTTGGACGCCACTGCCATCAAACAAAGTGAAGGCTAGAGGGAAGGGGCCCGGGGCACAGTGGACAAAGGACACCTCACAGGCTGACTCGTAGCGTATCAAACTGGTGGGCAACTCATGGCTCACACACGGCCGTACAGAGAACTGCCTCCCTCTCCTCTGAGGCGTCAGAGGTCATCCCCAAGGCTCAGATTCAGCTGCCAGGCTCACACCAGGCCTCAGATGACATCAAGGCGGCCTCTACCTATGGCTTTCAGAGGGTGAAATGAGGAAGACAAGGGCAAGGGTGTCCAGGGGCTGAAACTCAACCACAGATTCCAAGGGATGAGAAGGGCTCGGATGGGGGCAAGGGCTCAGATGCAAAGATGCAGGTCTCCAGGACTGTCTAGATAGGGTACCACGCTGAAAAGCAACTGCTCTAGCAGGCCATGGAACTTGGGGGTTTGAGGTGAGAAAGAGTTTGCTTTGTGGCCTGGCAAGAAACTTTGTGGGCTGGAAGTTTATTTATAATCTAAGTGCAGTAAAGTTTCTCTCTTCCAAAAATCTCATCTTGAAGAACAATTACCCCACCACCACCCCAATTACCCTGCCGTGAGCAGAAGGGGCACTGCCCAGAGTAATGATGGATGTCTGGGGCCAGAGCAGTGTAGGGAACTGCTGAGAACTGAGGGGCCCACATTCTCATCCTGGATTTGCGAATGATGAGCACTGTGACTCTGGGCAAGTCTGTTTTCCAGGGAGCCTCAGCTTCCTCATCCATAAAAGTCTGTGGAGCAGCCGCAGCCTGAGTCTCTGACTGCTCAGGCAGAACAGTTTGCATTCTACTACCAATGGAGACATCACTTACGAGATTTTCTGAAATCCCGATTTCCAATCTTCTATGCCTGTCCCCTGAAATGCAGTACATGCTCACCACTGCAGGATACATGCTACTGCTTTAAAGCAGACAGCCATACCTAGAAGCCACACAGAAGTCCCTCCCATCCCTATCTGACCCATTCTGGATGCACAGGGAAGCCCAGAGGAATGTGGAGTACTTCAGAATCGATGCCAGGCCCCGGCCCTACCTCAGCCCCCTCAGGGCATGGGAATCACAGAGACACACAGCAGCATAGGAAAGGCTGCGTTCCCACAGGAACAGTGGACAGGGATGGGGTAACGGGATGGGGTGAAGGCGAGGATGACTGTGGCGAGTACCTAGGAAAGGCTTTCCCAAGGAGGTGGACAGTAACTTCGCCCACCCACAAACTGCTTCTACAGTTCCCTGACCTCTGGAGTGAGAAAGAGTTTGCTTTGTGGCCTGGCAAGAAACTTTGTGGGCTGGAAGTTTATTTATAATCTAAGTGCAGTAAAGTTTCTCTCTTCCAAAAATCTCATCTTGAAGAACAATTACCCCACCACCACCCCAAGTTCCCCACCTTCGACTTCCTCCTCCCCCTCCCAGGAAAGTCAGACAAGATCTCATTGTTCTTGGTGAGCAGGGCTGACAGCTGATGTGGGCTGTGTAGGTGGAGGGAAGAGGTGAGGGGAGGGGAGAGAGCAGCCCCACCTAAACACCCCACTCAGGTGAACAGTGGTTCTCCTCCAGCCTTCCCATCCCCTCACCTTTCACTCGCCTGGCCAGCCACCCATGCTGCCTGCTGCCTCCCTCCTGCCAGCCCTCACCTCCAGGTCCATTTTAGGTCAGCCAAATTTGGGAGGGAAAAAAAAAAATCCGTCACTAAAGAGAAAGTGAAACTGCCAGACAGCCGCTCACCTAACCTCAGACTGAGCCAGCGTGGGTGGGGCTGCCCTGGGCCTGGGCCATCGTCTCATGGCCCAGGCTGGAGGGGCACCAGCTCTGTGAGGCACTTTGGCAAGAGTTCAGGAGCCCCAGAGGGAGAAACAGGCAGGGAGAGACAATGGAGGAGAGAGGAGAGTTATGCCAGAAACCAGGGGACACCAGGGTTGGCCCTGTGGCTTGGGGAAGGTCATGTGACCGACCTATCGGACTCCTCCACCTGCAGTGCAGCTCGCGAGACACCGATGCAAACCCACCCTGGTGCAGAGCAGTCCTGTGCAGGCTGGAGCCAGCAGTGTCATCAGATGCCTGGATTGGTGAGAAGTAGATGAAAGTTCGTAAGAGTCGGCCAGGACTCCTTTGCTCAGTATTGTGTCCCCACCATTCAAGACAGAGGCTGACACACAGCAAGCACCAATAAATCCTTATCCATGAGGAAATGGGTGCAAAGAAAAGACAGGGTTTCAGGGCACCTGCCAGGCCTTGCATATTCCAGCTCCCCACAGAAGAAAGTCCCTGCCCACATCTCTGCTGCCTCGGAGGCTAAGCATGAAACATAAGGCGGGAGAGGAATTGTGGGGCCCCCATCTGCAGGAACGTCCAGGCTGGGTCACAATCAAGCACAAGGTGGACAAATGAAGGCAGGTCACCAAGGGCTTGTGACAGTGTCCCTCGGGGAGACGAGCCACGAGACCTACTGCGCAGCTCGGGGCTACACAGCCGCGCTGCTCTGGCACCCTTGTCAGCTGGCGGAGCCTGTGGAGACGGACAATGTGGGAACGGGGTTCGTGGAGAGGCCTGAGGACAGCGAAGGAAGGAAGGACTGTCAGCCCGTCTCTCAAGGGCAGGCCAGCTTGGCCAGTCCCTCAGCAATCTGGGTCCTGTGAGGTTTCTTTCTGACATAAAATGGGAAGAAAACATCACAGGTGCTTGGTTGCTCCCTGAAGGAACTGACATCCAGGACTCTGGGGGGCTTCTCCATGTGAATCCAGGAGGAGCTGGCCTAGTCTCTGCCTACCCCCCAGCTGTGCTGCCAGCAAGGAGCAGCAAGGGGGACCAGGACTGGCGCTGAGGCCACCAGCAGCACCAACTGCCCCAGCACGTGGAGCATGAGGAGTTAAGAGTGCTAAGTCTTCTCCCCCAGGGCCAAGGGCTGGTGACCCGCGTACATGGAAGTCTGTACAGAGCACCAAGGGGAAGGGTGTGGTAAGGGTCATTGCAGACCAGCCCTCCCACTGCACCCTCCACTCCAGAAACATCTCAGCTTGAGGGCCTGCTGATGGACTACAGGTTACTACACAGCCCCCCTTCGGAGTGCACGATCAAGATGAACCTCGTTGTTTAAAAATGGTATTGAAAAAGTTTTTAAAGGTCATGGCAGAAGCCGTTAGTTGTCCACCTAAAGTCTTCTTCCCTTCTTCCTAAGCAACGCACACGCACCAGCACTCAGTTGCCCAGCTACACGACATTCCCCAGCTTGCCTGGCGGCAAGGTGTGACCGTGTGACTCAGGTCCAGGTGTGAACGCAGGTGACAGGTACAGTTCCTGTGTCATCTCCCATTCCATTTTCAAACAAGTCTACTCCTAACCTGGACCAGCTCCCTCTTTCACTTTTTTTCTGGAACACAGGCTCCAAACCCAGCTTTGCTCATACAGATGAGGACAATGTCCTTGGGGGTGGTAGAGCAGCCCCACCTAACCAACGGTCCTACTAACCTAGGCCCAGTCACTTCAGAACGAGGACATGGAGAGAAGTCAACTCCCATCATTTTAAAGCCACTGTGCCTTGGTGTCTGCTTAGCACTGACCCTCACTAACACACCTGCAAACTGCAGATGTTTCGAGATCCGAGTCTGCAGGGGGCAGCCCAAGCCCATCTCTCAGCCTCCTCTCCCACCCCAGTGCGGTAGTGTAGAAGGAAGAAACCCCAACATGCGGGGCCCAATCGGCCCGGGAAAGGCAGACAGGGCTGCAGTGGGAAAGCACAAGGGCCACTCCAAGAGCAGCCGAAAGGTTCTGGCCAGTGGTCCTGACACAAACTGGGACTGAATCCAGAACCCGAACCAGAGACAAAGCAGACAGGAGGGGCTGAGCCTCACAAAGGAAGGAAGCACAGTGGCTGTACTCTGCCTTGGGAAACAGAGGCCAGAGGGAAGAGGGAGAGGCCTCTGCGGTATCTCAGGGAGATGGAGAGCAGTGTGGGGAAGCAACAGGGCTCTGGCTTGGGAGGATTCAGATCCTACACTCACGTCCTTTTTCTGTGAGTGTAGAAAAGGAACTGTAGTAAGCCTCAGATTCCTCTCCTATACAATAGGGATGATACAATCTAGTCCTCAAGGACTGTGTGGAGATTGTGGTGATGGACTAAATAGGGCAATGATCTATAATGTCAAAGAAGCAATTATTCCTCTACCAGCTCTCTAGGTTTAGATATAGTGGAAGCAAGAAACTGGGAACCCCACCAATCAATCCCAGCCCCCACCCCGGTACTGGGAAAGAGGACTGGGGAGATAAGAATACTGGTAATTTGTCCAGAGCCAGGCAACACCAGGCACAGGGCTGCATGCTTCACCAGTGTCCTCCCATGAAACTGGCCGGGCCCAGACCCAAGGCGGTTCCAGTCCAGAGCCTCAGGGCACTGTGAGCTGCAGCCAGCCCGGGCCACAGGCTGGGCAAGAGCTGGGTGAAGATGCCACCCCGGCCCTCCTGTGAGCAACACCCGGGTTCCAGGGATGGGACCATGCTGCTGGAGGGAGGGCTGCTCTCCTGTCAGGGGCCTCTGCAGGCTCTGGGTTGGGGATGATGGGGCAATCACGGAGGGCTCCATGCCCTTGACCTCAAAGCAGGGCACTGGTGGCGTTTGCAAGTTTCTGCCTCAGTGAAGGAGGCAAAAGTCGTGGCCTTCTCAGGAGGGTCTCAGCAAGTGCAGGCTGCCCGGGTCCAACACAAACTGGAACCCCCTTTTCCCATTTCACAGACCCTTGGCACTGACATACAGCAGAAAGCAGGGCAGCAAAAGGTGCCCCAGGGTCACATCTGGGCCTCACCTCAGGGAGAGCTGGGCCTGGAGTCAGGGTGAGAGGTGAGGAGGATTCCTAAGACAGTGGGGCAGGCCAAAGTCCCTGAGGCCTGCAGTGAGACAGAAGAAAGGCTGTGGCCCATGCCTGGCAATGCCCTGTGGTCTTCCTTGGCTCTTTCTCCTCATTTGTTTGTACAATCCAAGTTCCTATCTTTCTTCAAATATGTAAATTATTGGGGTTGGAGATTTAACTTAGTGACAGAGTGCCTGCCTTGCAAGTACAAGGCCCTGAGTTCAATCCCCAGCACCCTCCCCAAAAAAGTAAATTATTGAGGATATGGAGACAGGTGAACTCAGCTCCCACCTGGAGGCTGTCCCCCAGTTTCACTGCCCTCTGCCAGGCCTTTGCTCTTCCAGCCACTTTTACCTGCCCTTGTCAAGCTTCCACGCTGCCCAACATTTCCTCCCTTGCCTCAGTTTAACCCATATGTCCTGCTAGAGGGCCCTAAATGCTCCTTGAACTCAGTCCCAACTATTCGTAACCCACTCCCAAGGGACAGAAACCCAGCTCACCCCAGCAGTAACTCCTGGCCTCTCCTGCTCCAACCTCAGCACACAGGTGGAAGATGACATGAAGGCTGATGGAGGAAACAGAGCCCCTCCCACTGCTCAGACATGGATGAAAAGAGGGTGTGAGGGTGACAAGAGGGATACAGTTTGCTACTTCAGCACCACCACCTCACTCCTACACCCCATCCTCACAGCAGGAACAGGCAAGCCCACCCCGCTGCAAGCCGGCAACACAACCACCCTGAGCTGCTATGAGAAGGACTCTGGGGCTTGTCCTTTGTCTTCTACCATCCAAAGCGAATGCCTATTTCCCTAAGTCAGCCCTTGCAAGTTTGATTATATATTGACTGGGTCTTCAAGAGGGCCTCAGGTACAGCAGAAAGCAGCACCTATAAGCCACCTTTGAACCCAGACCACCTGAACCCTGGCAAGCAGAGGAAAGGGTAGAGGTGCTGCAACGCTGGGCAGCGCAACACTCAACCCCCAGTTCACTCTTGTCTAGTTAAGGTCCTCATTGCCTCTGGGAAGCATCCTTGGCCAAAGGTCCTTCACAGTCAGCCTGGCAGGGACTATGCCTCAGGGACCCTCCAGCATTTCTGCCCACTGTTGAGCAATAACTGTTGGCTGCATGGGAGAGTAGACATGCACGTCACTTAGGGACTGCTTTGTCTTGCCTGTCTCTGCCACTTTCAGGTGGCTGATACGCACATAGCAATATAGACTAATCTGAACCCAGCATGATCCAGAACTTCAGAGAAGAAGTCTTCTACAAATCACCTGGGCCATGCCAAAGCATTCAGTTCCCACCCTCTGCCACTGGGCATCACCATGCTCCCCTGGCCTCCTTGCTTGACCCAGCAACTGAACTGACGTCCTGGGCCATGGAGGGCTCTCCTGGAGCCCACGAGTCCCAGCAGGACTATCCCAAGAGCTAGAACGGAACTAGAAGGATGCAGGCCAGGGGAAGGAGGCAGAAGTTCCCATGGAAATGCCCACTCTGTCCTGAGCGAGCTGGGTCCCTGCTGTGTGGACCCCAAGCGCTGGCACAAGTCACTTAAACTGAATTGTGCTTGTCAGGTGCTCTGCCAGCACTCCACTGACGAGGCAGGTCCTGGCTTCCATCACTGACACCCGCTGAGCTGTGGCATGTGGGTAAGCAGCCAGGGCCCCTCAAGTGGCGGAGGGTCAGGCTTGGGAAGCAGTGGCTCTGGGGTACAGCTCCCACCCTACTTTTACTGCAGGCTGCTCAGTCACCTTACAATGCATTTCCCGACCTTCTGGTCCCTATAAAGTCAGGATAGGGCTTCCTAATATTTGATGGGCAGGTCTCTCCTGATCATGTATGGCCAACTCTCAACCTCCATATTAAGGAAGTCAGTGACAAGGGGACACGATAGAGACCTTCGGGACCTAGCTCCTGGCAGGCCCCTCCAGGACACTCACAATTTAAGGCAGAAAACACAGGAGAAACCACATGGGTAGATGCCAAAGACGAGATGGCTGGGTTCAAGCTGCATGTACCTCCACAGGAGCCACAGACCTCAAGTGGATATCACAGAGACGGGAAGGCCAGGCCAGAGCTGATAGCAGAGGAGAAATTCTTCAGATGAAAGCAACAGTTCTGGAAAATCCTGGAGTGGCCGGCGCAGTGAACAGACCACCACTGCAGGACCAGAGTGACAAGTGATGATGCTGGAAGTGGCCCAGACAGTTAACCCCTGCGTGCCAGAAGGCGGAGCTTGCTTGGTCCCACAGGCAATAAGGAGACACTGCAGATGGTAGGGGGAGATTTTCACTAGGATGTGATTATTTAACAAGGGCTACTGCCTGTTGAGTGTTTACCGTGCATATAACTGCATCCAATCCTCAGGACAGCCTGCAAGTTGGGTACAATTAGAATTCCCATTTTATAGCCAAGGAAAGAGACGTAGAGAGGTTAAACAACACAGTGGTGGAGTTGGAACTTGAGCCAAGCCTGGCTGACTCTGAAACTCATGCTCTTAACCACCACTGTGCCTCAATGCCGTCACCCAAGAAGGCTCACCTGGCTGTAGTTACAAAGAGGGATGGAGGAGGGCAGCAGCATTGGTCAGGAGGCTGGGGCTGCAGGCCAGGCCCTCTGCTGCATTAGGGAGGCAGGCTGCACAGGACAGGTGAACCCAAGAGACCCTGAGAGGGAGATTTGGATGCCCAGGGGCCCCTTGACAGAGATGGAAAAGACACGGAGGGCTCCAGTTACAGGGCAGAAGATGAGCTCAGGCTGAAGGCCTGGGAACTGCCGGTGTGATGGACAGACCAAGGCGGTGTGGCAAGGCCGCAGGGCTTCTCTGTATCACTGAAAGCTCCAAGAGGTTCACCACCACTGCTCCAGGCTCTCCCCTTGTGAAGTTCCGCTCCTCCCACCTCACCTGCATAGCCTGAGGCTTGCAGATCACTACTTTCAGCCCCTCCACCTCCTGATGACACCTCCACCCCTACTGCCAGTCCCTTTGAGGACAGTACATCTGTCCGGAGGGGAAATGGATGGGGTCTGGTTAGTGTCTGCTCACTGCCAAAGAGTCCAAACCGGGGGCCTTATTTATCTTCAAGTTTGCGCGCGTTAAAGCATGCCGCGCGTGTCAAGATCTGCAGATATAAACAGCCTTGCCTCTGAGGAGGAAACACACTCTCATTTTTCCTCAGGGGCCGACATATAGAGAGAAACCAGGCCCGGAGCCTTCCCAGGTCCGCTTGCCAGCAATCTCAGCCAGCGGGGCTCTCAGCAAGGTGTCCTTCCTGAAGACTTTTTGCGCCCCAACAGTTGTCAAGGTATCGACAACCCAGCCCCTGACTGGGCTCAGCCATCTAGCCAGGGTGGCGGCCTCTGTTCCCAGTTCTCAGAGCAATTTGAAGAATAAGAGACAGTCACAACCCAAGTTCAGCAGGTGCCATCTTGCTTTCTTGAGAAAGAATGTCTGCTTCCCAAGAATGCTCACAGGTCAGAGGGACCAAAGGGGTCCAGCGGGCCAGAATCATCCTTCAGTGTTTCAGTGTTTCCTAAAGGTCGACTGTATGCTGGCACACTCGCATCCTGGCATGCAGGACAGGGCACTTGCATGGTAGGCAGCAGAGAGGCTGGGCAGAGTGACCGTGAGGGCCCAGTAGCCCCAAGGAGCAAGCACCTTGTTCATCTGCCAGTATCCATGTGTCTGTCCTGGAGATTCTTAGGCACTCACAGTGAGGCAGTCTGGCCTGCAGTCCCACAGCTGGGACTCCACAAAGGCCCTGACAGGCGGTAACAGCAATGTGAGGCTTAAAAGTTCAGTTATTTCATGGTTGTTCCAGAGCATGTGGGCAACAGACCGGAAGCTCCATCTGCCTGTTCTCCAGGACACTGGGCCATGGTGGGGCGCAGAGGTAGCTCAAGGTCTGTTTGGTAGCCACACTGTTTCAGCAGGACTGGACTAAGGTGGCCTTCAGTTTAGGACACTTGGGAGTGAACAGCAAAAAAACCCAAAACAAACAAAAAAATAGCTGAAGAAGCCATACTTAAGCTAAAGGTTGCCTGGGTGAGCTCCAGATCTGGCTCCTGTGAGCAAAATCAGAATTTCTTCTAAAGACTGTAAATTCTTTCTGTCCAAGGCCCAAGGTCTCTCAGTCCAGGTTGTATATTTTTGAGTACGGTGTCATTAGAAGGAGGGGACACCTATTGCTAGAGGCCCCCACCAAGGCCTCAGGACATAGATGGCTTAGTGGAAACCACAGTCTGCCATGGCCCACAGCCCAGGGAGGCCTGAAATACATAACCACAGACCCGTCGACCTCAGCCCCAGCTGCCCCCAGAGGATCAATGGCCAGAAGGAGGATGGGACTGGAGAACAAAAGTCAGGCTGGCAGGAGGGAGGAAATGAGGAAGGACCTTCATTGAGGATGGGCAGGAAGACTAGTTTCACTGAAATATTCCCAAAGCCTAATTTTAGACCACAGTTCCTCTCTCCACTCACACTCTTCCCAGAACTAGGGTTGTATCCAGTGAGCTCCCGTCGTCCCCTGGGGAGGCTGCATCCTCTGGTGTTTCAGGCACGGCTGGGTGCTTTTGCTTTCTGTGAGGTGGATGGCAGGGAACCACACCCTAGCGAGAATTGGGAGCTGCGCCATGGTCCATCTGAAGGTGGGCACATGTTCACCCCGTACCTACCTGTCTACCTCCAGCTGACAGGGTCCAAGCAGGCAAAAACTGAGTGCCATACAGCAGCCAGGATGGTCTTTTCAAAACACAAATCTGGTCATGTAAACATTTCCTCTCCCACTTCAAACTTCAATAACTTCCAAGTCTGCTGGGGAAAACCCAGACTCCTGAATTCAGGTGTCCGCAGGACAGGCTCATTGGCAAATTCTGCTTCTCCAGCCTCCTCTCACACCACCTCTCCCCACCATCACCCTTGACTTTAACTCCTGCTCCATCCTGAAAGGGCTTTGGCATGAGCCCGTCCCTCTCCCATGAAACCCCCACCCACCCTGTTCGGTTGCCTTCTACTCTCCTGCAGCCAAAATCCAGCTCCGAGAAGCCTTCTTGAACATCCCGAAGTGGCTCTGCCCTTACCAGCCTCCAGGGGCCCCCTTACCCTACGGCTGAGTCCAGTCACATCTCACAATGGCAGGAGTGATTTCTACTCTGAATACAACGCATTCTGTAAGGGCAAGGCTAACAGTGCTCAGACCCAAACACAGTGCCTGACAGGTGACAAATGCTCAGGAAATACTGCCTGAGTGAGTGAAATAAATGAATGGTGAAAAGATCAAACCAGCTAGGAGCGTCTGGGCAGTCTCCAACACTATTCGCAGCTTGGAGTAGAAGCACGCAAGTAAAGCTTCAGAACAAAGCTAGGAAATAGGTTGGGTACTGCATTCCCCATGATGCTTAGGGGACGTGTTCCAAGACCTCAGCGGAGGCCTGAAACTACAGTCAGTATCTACCCTTACACAGTCTATTTTTCCTATACATGTACAGCTACGATAAAGTTTCGTTTATAAATTAATCATAGTAAGAGATCAACAAAAACTAATAATAGAACTATAACAATGTACTGTAATAAAAGTTATTTAAAACTCACAAATTACTTATTTCCTAAATTTTCCATTTAGTAGTTTCAGACCACAGGCTGACCATGAGTAACTGAAAGCTTGGAAAACAAATCTGCAGATGAGTGGGGATACTGCATTGTAGCTGCCTGCCTCCTTCCCCCTGAGCCCAGAGCCAACCTCCACCAGGGTACCAAGAACCAGCACCAATCTGCTCACACAACTCTCACCTGTGCGGCCTCACCAAACCTCAGCCCTGAGAGTGTGATGCCCTGCTGTTTCAGACGAGAGAATGGGTCCAAGATCCGAGGCCACACTGCCAGGCAACAGAGTATGGGCACTGCGCTGGGCCCCTTGACGCTGATGAGCTGCCATGTTCATCAGAACAGGCTGTAAAACAAATAAGCCCCAGGTCTCAGCAGCTGACCTCCAAAAAAGTGTAGTTCTGGCTTTCTGACACAGGCCAAGTGGCTCTACTCCATTTTGTGGCTGCTTCATGTCGACTATGTGACCTCCAGGGTCATCAGGAAAGGGGAGAAGAGAAGGCTGAGGGACAGCACAGAAGCTTTCTATGAGCCAGGCCTAGAAGCACATCCTGGCGTGCATGGCTCCTGCCCACATTCCACTGGCTAAGTCCCAGTCATGAGGCCACGAATTAGCTGTAAGGGAGCCTCGGGAACATGGTCTTCCCATGAAGAAAGAATGGGGTGGAGAACACATCTTCCCCGCTGTCGAGCTGTGCCTAACTAAGGTAACTGCTCTCTCGAGTCCTGAAGGGACCCAAGGCCGCCCTGGCCACGCAGCTCGTATCTCCTTCTTGCCCTGAGCTCACACACTGACCGGGAAGCCAAGTGTCTCAGAGCAGAGAACCCTTGAGGCAAAGGCCAGGCCTCCCGGAAGTCCACGAGTTGTCTCCTGGCTGGCGGTGGGAGGTGAGGGAGGAGAACAACAAGGAGACGCGGTAAGCATGCCCACATCCTGGCAAACCAGCCTCCTCCCATCTCACTCTCATTCTCTGGATGCCAGGCGGCCCAGCCGGCCCCAGCGAACAGGAGGCAGCCTGACGTTGTCCTGGGGAAGCTGCACTTCAAGTCATACTCAAGGCTGTGTCCCAGTCACTGGCCAGAGATGTCAAAGGACTGACAGGGAGAAGGAGCCGGCATGGGCCCAGATCCTGCCCCTGACTTCAGCTGTCTGCCGTTGGGGCCATAAACATCTTTAGTTTGGTGTCTCTTTGTGCCTTTGTTTCCCCAAAGGTGAAGTGAAGATACTGAGAATCAACTCTCCCGCTGCCCAGGACTGGCACACAGATTAAAGAGGAGAGGCAGGAAATGATGTTGACAGACAAGTGATATCAGTTATTATAAATAAAGTTGCCTACAGCCCTAAGGTAGAGCCTCTCCAGCAGAGCTCCCAACAGTGTGGAAAGGGCCTGATTTGCTGGTCCTGTGTCACCCTCCCCTTCTCAGAGCACTCGCCCTGGTGTCCAGGACTTGGGCTCAGATTCTCTGAGCTAGGGCTTCTGTGCTGTGGGACTCGGGGCCACTTCAACAGTCAGTCTCGCCTGGTTTTCAGTGGGCGGAAACCAGGGAGCTGGGGGTAGGTTTGGCACGGGGTGGGGTACGGGTAGGAGGACTGCAGGGGACGTAGCCTTCCCTGAGCCATGACCTCCTACCAGCTCCTGTCCGGCAACTTCTGGTGATTCCTTCTGCCCCTGTGAAACAACACCTAGCCTCTCTGCTCTGGGCAAGAGCTGCAGCACAAGTGGGTTTCCAAGCACTCTGCCTGAGAGAACCCAGCTCACACCCCAGCAGTGGCTGCTGCCGTGGGTGGGAGAGGAGGCGAGGCAGACAGTGAAGGCTGTCAGAGGCCCTAGTAGCACACACCTGGGAGCTGGTGCGGGCCAGGCGCCTCAGAGGGCTCAGATGTAAGGTTTCAAAGTCAAGAAACCCAACCAGAGCCCAGGTCTCAGCCAGCTCCTGGGGAGACGGAGGCACTGAGACAGCCTGAGCTGGGTTCTAGAGCTGAACTTCTCTTTCTCCAGCACCGTGGATTTCAACATCAAGCCCACTGTAATACAATATTCCCATTTTACTGAAGAAGCCAAGACTCAAAGGAGATGCCAACTCAATCCAAGGACACACAGACAAAATAACAAATGCAGATTGACCCCACGGGACACCACCAGACACCTCAGAGCCTGAATTTCCTCCTCCCAACAACAGGAGAGATGCTCCTAATGAAGCTACTTCCCTCATTACAGGGAATTAGGGGCCTTGTTCCATTTCTCAGAAATGGCCTGTCCAGGTTTGAACACATTTTGGTCCCAAAGGAAAAAATGAGCCAGAAAACCCCAGGCGTGATTACCAATGCCATCAGTGTGATTATGAACCACAGGCACTTCCGGGGGAGCCGTTATGTGAAGATCCTGAAGCAAGCGAATAGGAAAGTGACTTCAAGCCCTCTGTGCCAAGGGGAGGTTTGTCCTCTGGCACGGCCAAGCCCTGAGGTACTGTGGCGGGGACTGTGGATCCCGGCCTCTCAAGGGCTGGTGCGGAGAGAAGCAGTGTGTGAGCCCTGGCCCAGCACCTGGCCCCCCTCTCCCAAACACCTAGCAGGCTCCTCCCTGCTCTCTGCAGGTCCTGTCCTTTCCCCACTGATAAGAAGTGCAAACAATGGGCTGCACCTCTACCCTCAGCAGACGCCTGTGTGTGCCTCAGTCTCCTCTTCAGTGAGATGAATGCCACCCTCTGCTCCACGTGAGGGTAAACAAGTGGTGACAAGAACAGCACTGACTGCGCTCCACAAACATGACCTCATGCTGGCTACCGAGAAGGGTAAGAGAGGGACCTCTAAGGGGTGGGACCGGGCCAAGAGCTGGGCCCCAGGGGAGGGAGGGGGTACTCGAGGGTGCTGGAGTACCTGCCGGGCGTGAGTCCAGCCCAGCCTCTCAACCTCTCTCATGACTCTGGGTCTGAGCCTGTCTCTTTACCTGAACCCTGGAGAGAGCTGGGGGATCACCGTCTCCACAGTGTGGTTGCAGTGTTGCAGAACACTTTAAAAAGAGATTAACATTGTGTTTCAGCTCTTCCATTACTGGAGGGCACCGATCTCCTTCAGCCTCTCTCCTGGGAAATGACAAAGATGACACAGTCTGCTTCATTCAGAGATCTCGGTCACAATGTCAGAAGTGGCTCAGCACCTGCACTCTGCTGGGACCCTGAGGGAGGACATGACCCCGTCACCAAAGCCAACCCCAGAAGCCTCCCACCAAGATATGCCTAGGACTGATGCAAAGGCAGACGCCAAGGTAAGAGTCGCACAACCTTAGAGCCAGGGCCCTTCCAAGCCTCAAGCCTGCTTGCCGTGCACGTTGCACAGGCCCCACGCTGAGTTCAGTGTTCCACTGTCTCTGTCTTGAAAACCTTCACCCTTCATGTGCCCTGCGTCGAGCGTGGCCCCTCAGGTCAGGCAGGCCGCTCACACATCTCCCACTGTCCCTCCTATCGCTCCTCGAGCTGCCACCATCAGCAGATTCAGGTTCAGCTCTGCGAACTGTTCTCTGCGCCAGCTCTCACCTGGATGCCTGGCAGCTCTCTGGCTTCCACACTTGTCCCCTGTGCTCTCTTTTCAACAAAGCAACCAGAAGATCATTTTAAAATGTGGGTCAGCATCGTATCATCCTTCGGCTCAAAGCTGCAATGGCCAGCTCCCACCTCATGCAGAGTAAAAGGCAGGCCCGGGTCTGTGTCCTCCCTGCCCCCACTGACCTCATCTTCTAGGCACCCCTTCCTTTTGTCTCTGCTGGCCACAATGGCCTCTTAGGTTTTCTGCAAAAGAACGCATGATGCCTTCCTACTCTGGGCCTCTGCTCTGACTGTCCCTCTGCATGGGACAATCTTTGGCCAGCTATCCTTCTCCAAAGATCTACATGTCATTTTAATGTCAGTAAAGTCCTCTAAGACCATCACTTCTATGGAGGCTAGACTGGCCTTTAATCCAGCCTTTAAGAAAAAGCACAGAGTTGATGGGAATGTGGAGAAATGGAAGGTCTGTGCACTGTTGATGGAAACTAAAATGGCAGAACTGCTATGGGAAATGGTACACATAGAATTACTACAAGATCCAACAATTCCACTCCTTGGAATACACCCAAAAGAACTGAAGGCAGGGATTTAAATCTATTTGTACACCTATATTTAGAGCAGCGTTATTCACAATGACAAAAACATGGAAGCCACCCGAGCATCCACTGACAGATGAATGACTAAACAAAATATGATATCTATATACAATGGAACATTTATTTTGCCTTAAAAAGGAGTAAAATTCTGACACATACTACGGTATGGATGAATCTTCCAGATATTACACTAAGTGAGATAAGCAGACACAAGAGGACAAATACAGTATCAGTCCATTTATACGAGGTACCAAGAACAGTCAAATTATAGGGTACCAAGGGGCTGGGGTGGGGAGAAATGTTAAGGTGTCATTCAATGGATGGGAGGAAGCAAACGTTCTGAAAATGGATTCTGAAAATGATTGTCCAATATGGTAAATGTCCTTAATGCCACAGACTGGTCAATTTAAGAATAATTAAAATGGCAAATTTTATGTTTCATGTATTTTAACACAACTTTTTAAAAAGGGCAATGAAAAAAGCATGTGTGGAAGAATCAATGGAATATGGAATCCACTCCAGCCCCTGCCTGAACCCTCCAGGCTCATGTCTTCTGCCAGCCAGCCTCCTTAGCACCCACCCCAGGGTCCAGAGCCTCACTCAGAGTGACCCCTGACCACCATAAACAGTGCTAGCCATATCTTGGCCTGGGCGGGGTGCAGATTCCAGGTCCACTGTAGGCCCAAAACCACATACACAGACACACACACACACGCACATGCACGCGCACGCGCGCGCACACACACACACACACACACACACACACACAAACACAGAGCACCCCGTAGCCCAAGCCATGAGAGGGAGTCCCTTGTTGAGAAGCCGAGGCTTTGGGAACATGTAGACAGCTCAAACGGCAAAGCACTCTTGGATCAGTCATTTTGAGAACCTAAAATCTGTGCCAGGAGTAGGGATTCCAGGGAAGCCAAGACACAAGGCAGATAGCAGGTGATGTGTGGATCAGGAAGTGGGGCGCATCACCCTGCTCTCCAGCCAGGCCCGGGCTGCAGAGTCCTGGGGAAGTGTGAAGTGGTCAGTGTGGCCCTGCACTGGAGAAGCTCTAAGGTTTACTTTCTCCGTTCAGGGCTGTACCTGGTGACTGTCAAGGCTGAACAGGGAGGTAAAGCGTCTACTGGTCTTCCAGAGACCTGTCAAGGGCGGCGGGCAGGCTGCCCTGGTGCTCCAGGCTCCCACTTTCCCAGAGGTGGACGAGCTGAGGAATGAAGAGGAATGCCACGTGGAAAAGACCCCCGCTCTTGGAGCACCACCAATAACAGCAGCTCCCTGAGCAAAGCCCCCTTCACGGGCAGCTATGTGGGCTTAAGCTATGGGGCAACCCACAAGGACAAGAAAACACATGTATACCCATATACATATCACAAATGCAAGCACACATGAACAACCACATGGGCACATGCCTGCCTGGGCACATACATGCTCCCTCCAGCCAGACCTTCCATACATACTCCCTTAAGCTCTCCGGTCCTGGAAGGGGAAGGGTGTCTGTCCAGGCCCACGGACCGCGCTGCCCCCAGCCCATCAGTGCTGAACCAGCAGGGCCCCATCAATGTCATTAACCACATGACCCTTCAGATCTGGGATCAGAGGGCCCAAGGTATCTAGGCCTCAAAGAAAGACCCTGAGGGAAGTTTAAAAATAAACACCCTTTAGCTCACAAATGCAGATGGACCCAGCTGTCTGCTGTGAGCACAGGACGGCTTCACAGTACACATCACAAGGAATCGGATCAGACTCCAGAAGGAACTGTTCAACCAAGGGAACCAACAGTGCAGAGCTGCAGAGGCACCGCCCAAAGCAGGGCTGACTCCCCAAGGGTACCTCTTCCTGGGCCACAGCAGGCACAGCCCACTGTGCACAGGGAGTTGGCTCAAACAGCCTCAGAAGCCCTGTGGGAATCTGCACCAGCACTAGCTCCATCTTCCGTGTGCACTATTGCGGATCAGCGAGGCAGAGACTTCGCCTACGTCTCACAGCATGTGAAGGCCAGAGCTAGGATTTGAAGTCAGGTGTGTCCATAGCCATTGCTCTTATCCGACCCCAAAACCAAGCCCCAGAGGACCACCGGACCACCTAAAACCCACTGCCCTGGCAAATTACTGCTTCTCCATCCCCTCTTCCATTAAAGCCATTGGGGTGGCCTTCAACCCCAGGGAACCTCTTATATCCCAATCTCCCACTCTGAGGTTCAGCTCTGAAGCCCAACTTTTCTAATCTGAAGAGCATAAAGAGGCCACTGGCACCACCCTGGCCTCCTTGTTCTTCTTAGAGCCACCTCTCAGGCTGGGGGCAAAGGGGAACAACAGTACTTTTGGGGGACATGGCCACCGAGGAGGACCAGCATTTCAGTCTACTTGAAGTCCCTGGGGCCCCGCCCTGGTCCTTGAAGTCATAATATTTACAGGGAACACTGCGAAACTCACCACCCAGCAGCGCTGCCTGGCTGGCAAGTTACTGCAAACAGCAGATGTCTCTGAGCAATGTGAACACGGCCCCCCTTACACCCGCTCCCCAGCCCACCCCAGTAAGTAAATAAACCAGTGAGAAACCCCACAGCCAAACAGGAGCCAGCTCCAGATAGCTCGATCCAAGAAGCTGCCCTTCCTGCAGAGGCCACCCCGGAGCCAGAGCCACACATTCACCCCACACAGAAGAGCTGGGCACATCCTTCTAGGGGCAAAAAATGTCCACCGCAGACACACACACACACACACACACACACACACACACACACACAGAGGCCAACGCTACAAATCTGTGTGAGTGTGTGGGGGAGAGGACAAGTGGAGGAATGGAGAAGGGAGAAAGAGGAAATGTCAATAGTGCCAAAATGCTTTTTTATTCAAATCTTTTATAAATAGAACATGCTAAGCCCCAGCCAGACACACAGACTCAGTGCCTTAAACCAGGACTCCTCTGCTCTCTGGCTGGTAAGACCGAGGTGGGCTCAGGGAGGGAGGGAAGACCTGCAAACGTTTTGAACACATATCTCTGCCCCCTTCCATTTCTAGGGCTCACACGTGCAGCCCCATCCATCTCTAAGTGGTCTAGAGAAGCTGGAATCAGTGCTGCCACACCACTTAACTGGCTGTGTGACCTTGGGCAAGTTACCTGACCTCTCTGCATCTTCGTTTCTCAAATGTAAAACACAGAATTACAATATTTACATTCAAAAGTTGTGAAAGCAAGCTATCACAGTAATTCTCCCATGCTCCATTTTTCTTTCCTCCCTCTCAACAGTTTACAAAAAAAGGACTTCTTAGGTGACAGGCAGAGAACCAATCTCATCACTGTCACTGTCGAATCTCAAGATGGCCCTCAGAGCTGTGTTCTTTTTTTTTATTTTTTTTTATTTTTATTTATTTTTTTTTTTGTGGTGCCGGGGATCGAACTCAGGCCCTTGTGCTTGCAAGGCAAGCGCTCTAATCACTGAGCTAAATCCCCAGCCCCAGAGCTGTGTTCTTAACGGCACCTTATGCAGGCAGACATGGAGGCTCAGAGTGAAGCCTTGGCAACAGAATCAAGGGCGGACGGCCCCAGAGACTGGCAGAGCACGGAAGCCTGTAGCAAGGCTTCTGCCTGTTCTCCTCAGCTCCCCCGGCAGGTCCCACCGCCAGCCTGGGAGGCTCAGGACGCTGGGCTGCTCCAGAACAGGCCCGTCCTCCACTGCGGAGACACAGGTTCCCATCTGCCCGGCGCGGCTGTGAGGCCCACAGAAATGACTGACAGCGCCCTCTCTCCTTTCACTGAGATGCCACACATGTCCTGGTTCTGATGCAAAATTCATGGTCGCCAGATTCCAACCTTCCCTCAAGGTTGCTGAGTCCTGCTTTCCTCGGGCAGTTCCAAGGGACTCAGGAAACACTCCTGACCGCTTCTTTCCTTT
>PVJO010014432.1:0-47845 GCA_004026905.1 Hystrix cristata
TTCCCCTGTTGCCTTTCTGCTTTTTCCCTTCTTTCCTTCTAGTACTCCTCTCCTCTGCACACCATCCTCCTTTTATATAATATCTATTACACCTCTTTGTCCTTATTTACAGTTATGGTTTCTCATATCAGAGAAACAATTCGATGTGTGCTCATGAGTGTCTGATTTATTTCACTTAAGAGTATGTTCTCAAGGAACACCCATTTATATATGAATGACTCTAGTTTGTCCTTTTTTATGGCAGTGTAGTACCCCATTGTGTAGAAAAACCACATCTTCTTCAGCCATTCATTGGTTGTTGGGCATTTAGGTTGTTTCCAAGACTTAGCTATTACAAATTGTGTTGCTATGAACATGGTGGTGCATACGTCCTTGTGGTATGACGATTTTAATTCTTCCGGGAAGATCCCCAGTAGGGGAATAGCTGGGTCAAATGGAACCTCCAGTTGTAGTTTTTTGAGGAATCTCCATAATTTCCACAGTGGCTGGACCAGTCTACATTCCCACCAACAGTGGAGGAGTGTTCCTTTTTCCCCACAGCCCTGCCAGCATTTGTTATTGGTTGATTTTTCCATATACGCGGTTCTTTCTTGAGTGAGGTGGAATCTTAACGTTGTTTTGATTTGCATCTCTCGAATGACTAGTGATGTTGAACATTTCTTCATATGAAGAAATGTTTATCATCTTTTAATACAAGAAGATCTATAGTAAAACAGAGTGTAGCGTGCATGATTGGAGAGCTACAGTGGAGAAATAATAGCCACTATTTTAACACCCTTCTTACGTATGAGCCCTCTTTTAAGCGCTTCATGTACATTACCTGATTACCTACATCAGTCTCACAAACAACTTCATGTTTCCAGTGAGAAATGGAGGCCCATCAAGATGAAGTGATTTCCCCAGTAGATGGAAAAAGAAGAGGCCAAGTTGGAAATTCACACGAGGGTCTTAGCTGTTGCAGTTTCCGGTTGTCTAGCCTTCTGCACAATAAATAATGCAGGAGTTCAGGAAGTCCTTGCCCCCTATATTTCCATTAACTTCCAATTACGGGTGAGTTTTTGCAGCCCTTTTATTGTGAAGTCACACTTTGCAGCCATGTGGCTCCCCTGAGGGATGAAAGGACTTGAATCCAAGCTGTCTGAGGCTGGAAGTTGGGTTGGGGATTTAGCTCAATAGTAGAGCACTTGTGTAGCAGGCACAAGGCCCCGAATTCAATCCCCAGCACTACCCCCAAAAAAGAAGCTAAATTGTATTGTCACATAGCTACTCAAGGAAAAAGAGGAACTAAATATAATATACAGAAACACTCTTTTTGTACTGGTAGTGTAGAAATATCAGAACCAGATATAATATGCAGAAATGTCCTTATTTGTATTGATGGTGTATAAATACCAACATTTTGATATTCTTATAATGAGGTGTTTTGATATTTAAGCAATGTCCTCTTTCAGATACATGGTGTAATCAAAATATACAGTAAATGTTGAAATTAATGTATTGGCCTGAATTCCTTTCTGAATATTCCCTCTTGCTGTCTCATCCATCATCCCGGCCACTCTCTCACTATCTCCGTGTCTTCTGCCATCTCTTTTCTAAAAAGCTGTCTAGGGGGAAGTGACACACTTCAGGCGTCACTATCTCTCATCACCCCGGATGGGACCATCTAATTGCAGGAAAATAAGCTGAGGGATCCCACTGATTCTGCACTATGTGTAATTATTTCATTATATATTATAATATGATAATAATAGACATAAAGTTCACAGTAAAATTAATGTGCTTGAATCGTCTGAAAACCGTCCATCCCATCCCACACTCCTGGTTTGTGGAAAAATTGTCTCCCACAAAACAAGTACCTGTTGGTAAAAAGGTCAGGAATAACTTGTGTAAAATATTATCAAGGTAGCTGATAGCCTTGATCCTAGCATCACACACTCTAGATCCAGCCACCTCTGAAAAAGCCCCACCTGTGACTGGATGAGGCTTTGGGGGGACATCTAGGCACAAACCGTGACAGTATGAGTGCATGTGAAATATACCACGATGAGCACAAAGAAAATATAAAGATCCCTCTAGTTTGCACAAGGCTATAGCGTAACACGAGAGAAGCATTTCATGGTTCACTGACTGAGCATTTCCTAAACCCTTCTGTCTAGCAAGCACTTTTCTGTACACCACGGAGATTTAGGGCTAGGAAGGAAAGAAGCTGAATTTGTAAAGGGAACCAAGCACACAGATATTTCCTAAGTAGTAGGTGAGTGAATAATGGATCACTTTGAGTATTTTCAGGTGTAATCATGTGAACATCCTGTAAGCTTGTGAATCTTTATGTCGTCAGATAATTGTGGTCTCCAAACACAGAGCTCTTCTTCAGAATTATCTGCTGTTTCTTCAGTCAGTGGTGATGAGAATGGCAAAAACCAGCTACACTATACGCTAAGAAGGATCTAAAAATTATTTTATTAAAGAGCAGAGCTGAACGTCGGACTCAAGTCTCCGCACTAACCAGATGTACCGCCAGCACACAGAGATGTTTCCCGGCAGGAGAGGCTGTTTCCCGTGTGCTATGCTGGAGGCCGACTGCAGCCTGGCTCCAAGTCCACCAAGGCACAGCTCCTGTGGCCGCACGTGTGTTTATCTGCATGGGAGAGATATAATTACAGGTCTCCCCAATCACAGGTTTTAGTCGCAGAAGTGTGCTTGGTAGATAATATGTCTAAATCAGCACAGAAAGCAATGCTCTGTGAGCGCACCTGCTGAGAGACTCGGACATTCCTCTTTCATTCCCGCGTGATCATCGCCACAGTTTCTCCACACATTGTGAAGGCCTCGTGGATATCTGTCCACCTGTCGGGGCATTCTCCAAAGAACTTAGAAGAATGTCATGCCAACGAAGTAAAACACCTGAATGTTATTTTTAGCGGTCGAAACCCATTGTTTCACACCTTACTGGCTTCAAATGGCTGATGAAGATTTCTCCAGTCTAGAAAAATGACTTCACTTAAAGAGAGAGGTCCCAATTATACAATTTCCACCATAAAGTGGATTCACTAAGGGGAAGTGGTGAAGTAATGAAGATGAGCACTTAGCGGGGCCAGAATCTGCTCACTCAGCAGAAGCCCAGATTCTGTTCGCTTTTGGAGTCTCCTGCTGTGCCAAGCTGTTTCAAAAGGAAGAGGCAATGGCACGGAAGACTTAAGGGCATATTTGCATCTGGGACCAAAGCACAAGGAACTCAGTATTAAGCAGCAATAAATATTAGCACGACAGTACAATGCACATGAATGGACGTATGGAAAGGAGCTCTGGTGACATATTCAAACAATGTGTTCCTGGATTTCTTCCTTTCTTTTTTTTTTTTTTTTTCCACTTGGGTCTAATTCTAATGAGCTTGGCATGGACCAAGTATGGGGTGATGGTCAGAGAGAACATCTGGGGGTGCAGCTTGGAGCCAGGGCAGATGATGAGACCCAGACAAAGTAAGGATGGACACAAGCGAAGAGTGAAAAGTGGCACCAGCCCTGGCGAGAGCTGTGTTGGAGAAGAGGTGGTCGTAGGTCACAAGCTGGTAAGTGACAGAGAAGTGTGAGACATAGTGCTCCTGACTCCACAGTCTTCCTGGAGACACAAAGTGGGTGAGTCCTCTGTAGGCCGAGGTAGGCTGGAGGACTCTGCTCCTTCTTCAGGGCTGTGCTGGCCCTGGCTGGACAGCTTGCAAGCCTTTTTGGAACAGGCCACTTCCAACCATCCAGGACTGAGCAAGCCGCAGAGAAGGCTCATGCATTGTCAGAGCCGTCATCCTGAGGGACCTTATGTCCTTCCAAACCCAGCAGTCAGACAGTGTAAAATCTCTCAATGCTGGTTGCTCTCACTCTCTGAAGCAAGTTTCAATTTGTTTTGTTTTCATTTTTGCCTTTTCCCGTGGACACTTTGACCAAGCCATTCCCCTGAACTCCAATTTATCAATATTAGCTCCATAACCTAATCTCTGTGTCACACAGTTTCCTCCTGCGGAATCCCTCCATGAATATTTCCCAACCACCGTACGGGGCATACTTGTGCTAAAAATGGTTCATTCTTCTACCTAAGATTCAAATTTATTTTGGCATACTATCTTTTTATTTGCTGTGCTTAACAAACTTGAAAATGACTCTTATGCTAGAAAGTAAAAGCAAAATATTCCTTTATGGCAGTGCACAATTATGATAATGTAAACTTGATGTCAGAATTGTTCAAAAGGTTTTCATAGACCTGACCTCTAAGCAACATTAACCTTTCCCACTTTATGAATGAGGAAACTGAGGCTCACCGAAGGCAAGAGATTGGGTCAAGTAAAATTAGTCCTAGACATAGAACCGAAATTAAAATCTATCTCTTTTGATGCTCATTCCATATTTCCTGTCTGACATCAAAATAATTAATTGGATTATAAATAACTCAGTCCATCTAGTCGTAGTAGTCACAATCACCAGCCGCAGGCAGTAATTATATTTCTTGGCAATGGTCATTTTGCTTCCAAGTGACAAACGGCTGCGGGACCATCCCAGTCCAACTGTGTCTGGGAACCAATGTGCACCATGTTGAAGGCTGTGCGTTAATATGCAAAAGGATGATCGAGCTGTTGTTGGTTGGTGACATTTTCCCATTCTTTCTAGAAAAACCTGCAACTTTTCATATAGTTCACGTATTTCCATTTTCTTTCCAAGTGGCGATATAATTTGGTGTCAAGTAAGCACTTGGTTGTTAAGAATAATTCATTGGCACTGTTGGTTTTCTGGCCACAGAGGAACGAAAGTAATTTTCCTGGCACCTCCCTTCACACATCTGAAGAGTAACTGAACAGGGTCTTGTATCTGACTGCATCGATAGGGCTGGCATTTCCAGAAACATGGACTTTTCACTTCAATTTCGGTCCTTCTGTGAGAAGCCGAGTGATGTTGGAACCAGACAAAACTGACCGGCATTTGTGAAAAGGTAATCAGCTATTCCGTGCCTGCCCAAGACAGTGAATAAATGTACATGCTTCTCTGAGAATCGGTTCTTTGTGTTATGGGGCAGATGTCTGCAAGGTTTTTGGCAGGCCCCACTATGTCAAGCAGTCCGGTTTTGACAGTTACTTGCTTGAGGGATGGCTGAAATGCAAAGTATTTCTGATCAGAATATCATATTCATCTGGATGTTAATTACCGTGTCTGGCGTGGTATAAATAATTAATTATGCCAAACCCACACAGCTGCTGCTGGAAAGAGTTAAGTGACTCACTGTCAAAATCTCCCAGTTCTGGAAAGGAAAGGGATTTAGAAAAAATATTCTCTGTAGTGTGGGTTGGGGGAGATTTATCATGGTCCCTCTGTGGTCTAATGAAAAAATCATTATAGCTGAGGATGGTGTGTGTGTCTGTGTGTGTTCCATGGAAAGAAATATCTCCTAATTTATGTCACTTGGTTCCTGAAGCAATACGTCTTTCAGGTTACATAGTAGCTTTCTAGGAATCTAGATTTCCCTTTACAGAATCACTGCAAATGTCCCAGTAATCCAAACGGTCCCCAGGAATTGCACAGGTGGGTCACACCGATTGAGGTGAGCTTTTCTGTTTGTTTCCAAGAAGGCCCTGACACTACCAGCTCCTCTTTATCCAGTTTGTACATCTGTGCAGACATCAACAATCTGGTCAGTAATGATTATGTGAACGTCTAGTCTGCTGAGAAATGATACTGCAGCCATTTAAAAAATTTCATCTCTGCTTTAATTGACCTATGCGAAAATGACATTTTTATGTTTAAATATAACTGGATGTTTGATTGATATAAGATAAGTGCTAATTCCATGTAATACTTTTTTTTGGCAAAATGCCATTGCATATGGCTCTGATAATAGGGAAAAGGGAAAATAACCTAAAAAAATCAAAGCGTTAGTACATTTATCAGGTGGTTTTGCTTTGTACATTGATGTTACTGTAATGGGAAAAAACTGATGGAGATTGTGGGGGACTTTGATACAGACAAGGAACAAAATCTGTTTTGAGAAGACCGCGGGGTATAGTACAGTGAAGGTCTGTTTTGGGTTATGGCCAAATGTTCGCACCTCTGTCACTTTCACTTCTTGGCTGACAACCTATGACAAGTTCTGTTGCATTTGTGCTCCCATGCAGGGTTGTTGATAGAATAAAATGAGATGAATGATATGGAACGCGTAGACCCTGGTATGGGAAGAGCTAACATAAGCAGATAGACATCATCTCTACTTTAGTGGTGTTTGTATTAGTCACTGTACCATCAATGGGACAAAATGCCTGACACACACACCTTAAAGGAGGAGAGATTTATTTTGGTTTCAGAGAGCTCAGTCCCTGCTCCAAGACAGAAATGGCATGGTGGAAGGGTGTGGTGGAGGGGAGCTAGCTGCTCACCCTATCACACAGTGGCTGTAGACACAACTAGGATACCAGATCTATAAATTTAAAATTAAGAGAACCATAGATCCCTTTTTATTAGTACATGTTTATGATACATAATGATTACGTTCATCATAGAGGAGTTGGTGCATGTATGTTACACATCTTAATGTTTTTACATCTCCTTCCTCACCCCTCCTTCTATTTCTCAGGCCCCTTCCTATTTGCAAAAGATCTATCTCCTTGTTTCCTATTACTTATCTTTTATTTTGTTCTTTAATTTATTTATACTTTGGGTTTCTCACAGAAGAGAAACCATGCAGTATTTAAGCTTGTATATCTGATTTATTTCACTTAACACTATTGATTTGCAGTGCATCCTTTTTCCCACAAATGACTCTAGTTTATCCTTCTTTATAGTAGAGTAGTACTTCATTGTGCATAAATACCATATTATCATTAACGATTCATTTTGGGGTGTCTCCTCCATAAACATGACCACCAACTCAACTTCTGCCAGCACACATGATTTTAAACTTTATGTAAAATGGATCACACGGTATGCATATATTCATATCTGAGTATGCTTATTCAGTATTATATTTTTGAGTTTTATCTGTGCACTTGAGTATGGAAATAGCACAACATTTTGTAGTTAGACAGTTCTGTTAAAATCTTCACTTTGGACTGTGGTTTTGCTATTATCTCATATTTATTCTATCAATAGTCACTCCATATATTTTGAAGCTGGGTGAATAAGTGTATAGATATTCAGAATTATTTTGTCTTCATATGAATTTGATTTATTTTGGAATATGTTTCACACTTTCCAATAGTGTTTCTTGCTACAGAAGAGAGAGTATGTACTGGCTTTCTCTTCATTATAGTTTTTCTCTTGGTTAGTTTTTCCATTTATCCTCTCTCAGATTTAAATGTATCTCTTGTAGGCAGCATATAATTTTTAAAATTCAGTTTTAATTGGTGTCTTCATTGTGTTATCATTACATTTAATTATTAGTTTGAGGGGATTTAATTCTCCACTCACTAGTTATTTGGGGGGAAAATCTAAAGGTTTTTATCTCACCACCCTAAATCACACGTTCCTTTACTGACATTTTTACATAACAGTTAAATAGTCAAAGTGACACCAAATATGTTGCAAACACACGGAATCCTTCACTTCTCATCCTCACAGCGATGTGGAGATCACCCATGCACACTATCAAATACTCCTGCACTTATCAAATTAGAGAATGAACTTAATTGTGAAGTGTGTGGCAAATATTAGCTATTATGCTAATTTTAAGTAAACAAAATGGTGTATATTTGCCATTAATTCTGTTGGACTTGTCAAATTGTATTTTCTTTACACAGCATATCATTGCCCCTTGACTTGGGCATGTTTTTCACCATGAAACACAAATTGATCTCACGATCTCTTAGAAAAAATAACTTCTCTGCATAAAATATATATTCTGTGAGAATAAAGCAATCATTTCCAAAGGGTATGAAATGGAAAGGTGGCTATGCTGTTGTCTCCTGTCTAAGTCTCTTTCTTGCTGCTGACACACAATGCCTGACACACGTACCTTAGAGGAGTAGAGATTTATCTCAGCAAATAGTTGTAGAAGTGTCAGTCCATATTTGGCAGAGTCAGATGCAGAAGTAGCATGACAGAAGGGCACGGCAGAACAAAGCCCCTTGCATCATGGCGGCCAGGAACCAGAGATAGAAGGGAGAGAGGAAGGCGCTAGGTACAAGGATGCACCCTTCTAGGTCATCTGGGTAATGGTAGCCTCTTCCAAATCTGCCACCTCTGCCCTTTCTTCTTGGTCATTTCCATGGTTCCCACCCTAACTGCTTCCCTCTCTCTCTGATAACATTTTCGAGACAACCACCTGATGGTGGTGGGATCCACTTTTTTTCGCCCCAGTCCCATCTCTATGTACCACTTCCTTCCTGTCTCCTCTTTCTTCTTCCACTTCCGTCCTGGGACATTGCCCAATGACACAAGTCACTTCTAAATTCCTGAGCTCAGATTGAGTCCCTTGACTCACCGTAGCGTCTGGGTATCAACTGTAACTTTGGCCAAATCACTTCCTTCTTTTGTATCTCATGGGCTGGCAAACTGTTTCTCAAAGGGCCTTGATGATAAATACCTTTGGCTTTATGGAACATATATTATAACCACACAACTCTGACACAAGCAGTGTAGAAACTGGTGGGCCCGTTGTATTCCAGTAAAACTCATCTTCAGAAACAGGTGGTAGGAGAGACTTGGCGCCAGCCTGTGTCTTCCCACCCTCATTCCGGTTAACCCTCTTGGGTGGCTGTTTCTTGCGTTCTCACCCCACATCCACAGAAGACACACACAAAAGCAACTCAGTGCCCCCCTTCTGTTCCCTGTGATGGAGACAACTCCACTTCACAATGGATGGGTGTACTCGTCTTGTTGTAGCCTAAGTGACAAGCAGGTAGGTAGCTTGATAATTAAGAACCTAGGCTTGTAACCAATGGCTCAGATTTGATTCCTATGGTTGTCTCATTACCTGGCACGAACCAGGGTGGTGTCTGCCGGTAGTTAGGTCCCCACAGCAGACCCGTTGGTCTGGGAGGGGCCTCATTCGTGTGTCTAAGACCTCAGAGGGATGCTAGTTCCACGGGAATGGCTGGGACAGGCAGATCCGATGTGCAAGTGCTTTTCAGGCTTCTGCTTCTATGACAACTGCTATTGTCCTGTTGACCCAAGTGAAACTCGGAGCAGCTAGAGGCAGCAAGTGTAGGGCTTGAGCACACAGTGGGGATTATGGTGTCCATATTGCAAACATTTCACTACTGGCATAAGAACAGGTCCAAACTGGGGCCACACTGAGGATTAAATAAATTAATATGCATAAAGCACCCAAAACTGTGCCCTGCATCCTGTTAGTAAGAAATACAGGTTTGCTGTGGCTGTTGGCTTGTGGGGCCTCCTGTTGGTTTTAGGGGTGTGGTGCTCATGATTTCTTCCAGAAAGCATATTCTGTCTGTGATGCTGGCGCTACTAAAATAAGCAGAGTGATCATCAAGTATGCAAGTAACTTCTATGTTTTTAGTTTATGTTTAATAATTTATGTGTTTTTTAGGTATATAATATGTAAATACATGGTTATTCCAGATAAAATTAAAGATATAATAGAATATGCAATTAAAATGTGGCATCCACACCCATCACCTTCTTGACCATTTGTATCTATTAAAAGCATATTAGTGCATCATTTAACCTTAAAGTTGTGCCTGTATGTACATATAAATAAATACGCATGTAGTGATTGTATTTAAAATTTGTATAAAGTTGTAGATACAAATTTCGCATATAGGAAAACTATGGACATCTGTATATTCTAAAATTAATAAATCTCATTGTGTACTTTACATATACACATACATATAAAATCATATTCTACCTGGTAGACCATTGTTCTCTTCAACTTATTATAGGATAAATTTTCATTGTATATATGATCTACCTTGTCCTTTTTGGGAGAGGTGCTGGGGATCGATCTCAGGGCTTTGCACTTGCTAGACAAGCACTATACCACTGAGCTAAATATCTAATACCTTGTCTTTTAAAGCACTCATGATATTTTTCAGTCTGAACGCACCTTAGTTTATTTAACTATATTAACAAGAACTCTAGTTGTTCCTATTTTTTCATAATGATGAAGAATGTTACATGTCTTTGCCCATGTTAGAAACATATGTGTAGATATGTTTCTCATGTACAATGTGCCGCATTGGAAGTATATGTATCTTAAGTTCAAGAGGCTACCACCTTTTATCTCTTAAAGGCTGTAGCTGTGGCTCACAGTGGAGATGTCTATGGCATGGAGGCCTCAGAGGAAATAATTTCTAAAGCATCCGATTTTATGATGCCCAAGTGCTGGTAGAAATACCCCGCCTGTCATGACACACCCGGCACTTACGGTCACAGGACGAACTACGGTTTGCAGCCAGAGTCAGGGATCTCAGACGGTAACTGGGCACGAAGACCTGAGAACTCATTCACTTTGTGCTTAACGTTTTCATTTCATGGACTCACCATCTTCTAGGTGACGTAGGTAGTGACACGCGCCACTGAGAGGAACCCCAGGGATGTCTCCGTCCATTGCTGGGCTGGTATTGGGTCACTGGTGCGTGTCTCTCCAGGATCTTCTTGTCACCAGCCTTGTCGCTTGCTGTCAAGGGTCCACAGAAGAATCTCAGCCTGTCCTGTGTCACCCTGTCCTCCAAGGACACCTAGATGATGGTCCCGGGAGACATTTGGGGTCGTTTTAATAAAGTACTATATGCTAAAACATTACTGACAGAAATAATAAGTTAACATTTATGAGAGAAATCTCAGTCCTGGAGCTGGAATAGGCAGAGAGCCAGCAGAAATTGTTTTGTGGATGAAATATTTCCTAAAAATAGCGCTCCCAGCTCAGCCTAATGCAATTAAAGTTAGTGATGTACATAATATGAAAACTGGGAACGCTTCCTGCTAATAACCACTGTGGAACCAAGGCAATCCATTTCATTAATTTAATATACACTTTCATAGTCCCCCGGTAATAGAAGTATAATTAAAATGATATGCTTTGATAGGCTTTTCTTTCCAAAATGAAATTTTGCAAGTACAGGTTTTGAAATATATAGAGATATATTTTTTCCTGTAATTATTACTCATTGTATGTTTATTTTGGATTCTTCCTCTTTTACTCTCCCTCTCTGAAACATTTTCTTAAAATTGAACCCTTCTGAAATGGTACTGATAAGTTTCCTCACACAGGAAGCCAGTTAAATGAAAGCTATGGAGAGCCTGAGAATTCATTGCTGACAGAGAGTGGTGGAGAACACTTCAGATTGAATTAGAATTTACTTAAGATTGTCAATCTACCTACTTACAGAGAGACTCAGTTCAGCCAGTAAGACTCAGTTCAATTGGCAAATTCAAAGAACACAAAATTTAAAGTCAGAGGGGCTAAGAAAACTCCCAGAAATAGGGATATTTAAGAAAATGGAGTTCAATTTAATGAACACGTGGATAAGCCATCCTGTCATAATTTTCTGCACAATTTTTTCAGAGTCCTGTTAGAATTCACGTCACATTATATTAATAAATTTAACTTTTCTGATTGGGATTAATTGGGGAACAAATTAAATCTCGTTACCTATTTTGCTGTATTTTGAGGCATGTGAGGTTAGCGTTCCCGGTTCATGATGGTCTTGGCGTGGTAGCTGGGGAAGCACTTCCTGGGGTGAGCAGGAGAGGGAAAAGCTTCTTTTTCCACCTTCTGGAATGTTCCTCTTTTTCTTTCTCAGCATGCAGCAGATTCAACAGGTCTCTGATAATTTTAAAGGAAACTGCAGCTGGAAGATTTATGGGCTCTTAGATTCAGGAAGAAACATAGCTGTGAGAAGACTCAGGGTCACAGACATGAATTCTGGCAACCCAGTGGTACCTGCTAATCCTTACCATGTCAGAGACATTGGACCCTTTGGGGTGAAACAGAGGCCGATTATACAGAGACACAGCACTCTCCTCACCTCATCAAAGGATTTTCTGAGCAGAGCTGGGTTCCCATCCTCTGTTGGCGATGTGTGGAAGCCACCTGCACAATGCCTGGGTGTGGAGAAAGGATCTGAACACCCATTTTAAAGCCCATGTTGTTCATCACTGAGGCTTACTATTTGGAATCCTAAAATCAGTTGCCTACCAGCCTTCTGTGACTCTCACTCTCTCCCTCTTCCTCCCCTCTCCACTTTTTAAAATTCTGTCCCCAGTTCTGTTCACATACCTCAAAATATACTGATTTCCTTAATTTTTGCTAAAGAAATCCCTTCCCTGACATTACCATGGCTGATTCCCTCCATTTGTTTATGTCTCTGATAAATTTTGCTTTATAAAAAGGCCAAAAAAATCACCCTAATTACAGCCACAACACATTACTCTACTTCCTTCATCTTGCTTTTTCCTACAACTCCAAGAACACCTGACATACCACATATCTATTTATTTACTGTCTGCCTCTCCTCATACAGATCTGTGCCCACCAAGGCCAAAAACCATCACAATTTTCCCTATCGTATTCCTAATACCTAGAATAATACCTAATATGTAGTATGTACTAAATAAATAGTGGTTAAAAGCCTCAGTTTTCCTTTACTTTCATTCCAGTGTTGTTTGATAGTAAAATTCAATGATCTCTCAAACTTCAAGACACTACACTCCGCAGTGAGACGTCATCCTACAGTTGACATAAACTTCGAGATACATTTTCTCTAGTCTCGTGAGTTTATCATCAAGCTCTAGATTGGTCACATTTGGACCATGCATTCTTTACATTAGCTTTCTTCTTAAAAACTTAAAATTTGCTGACTATAGCCGCCAACTTCAATAAAATTACTCAAGATGGACATGACACTACATAACCTCTATAAATGCCAAAAATACTCACTTTTTAGAATATGAGTTTTAAGAGGGTTAATACAGATTGACTTGGAATTTAGCTTCGTACTGATTATACCTTTCATTTGAATACTAATCTTAAATTAGCATGGATCTGTTTTCTGATTGGTAAGGTACCAAAGCTCTCTCAGTGTTAGAAGTATATTTTCTCTTGATTGAAAACAGTTCCAGACTTTGAATTGATTTGTGTAATGCCATTTACCATATTAAAATTTTAAATATGTATTTGTGCTGTGTGACAGATGTGTGCTTCTTGGATCCATAACGTATCTTAACAATGGATCACGTAACGAGGGGACATGAAAACTTGTCTCTAGGATCCATCAGGCAAGCAGAAATGCTGTAGCTGGTCCCTGTGGTTTGCTTCCTAGATAAATAGACTGGTCCACACCCATTCCCTAAAATTCCTATTTAGTAATTAATTAACCTTGTTTCTGCTGTTGCAATATTATGTATTTTTTGAAATAATACTTTCATTGTTTCTTAACTTTGCATGATATTGTTTTGTCTTCCTAACTTGATTGTCAGTTTCTTGCTCACTGGAACCATGTGAGACCTGTGTGATTTATTTCTAGATTGTCCAAAACAGTACTTCATAGTGTGAATGCTAAGATCAAATGGTCGTTCCCCTCTTTTGTGTTACTTAGATGCAGAAGGAAGCAAGGTTCAGATGCTGAACACTTTTCTAAATCGATGGTGCATCCAATCCCAGTGGAGGTAGGTGACTAGAAATGACCACCGTACTGACAGTCTAGGAAAGGTTGGGTTCAAACCAAATGCACATGGGTACACAAGCTGTGCTATGCTTTTACATTGTGGCACATCTTAGAGGTGCCGCCATTGTGCGGGCATCCTTAGAGGTCTGTATTCTCCTTCATAGTTGCTTCTTGGCTTAACAGGCTCTAGTTTATTCAATTCAAGGACACTTACTGTAGTTTCAAGAGCAGGAGATGGCATTTTTGAGCAGCCAGTCCACAGGATGGTCAGCCTAAGCCTTGGTTCAAAAATATTAACTCAGCTGATTATATTTCTCTCTTGGGAATTAAAAGAATTGTATAGTTACTAGTGGTAATAGAGACAGAAGACAAAAGCATGCTGAGAAATTTCATGCTATAACAGGGAGGGAATCTCTAACAGGCCACTTGCATGCAAAAATTGTGAAGGATTAGAAAGTGGGGGTCGGCGGAGAAGGCAGATTGCCAGACAGGGCAGAATGGAAAAGAATCACGAAGAAGAGCAGACATCACGCTGACCTCGGGAGAGAGAATCACAGAGCAATCCTCTCAGCAAAAGTATCAAACAGATGAGTTCATACTTTTTGCCCTCTCTGTTTGTTTGGTGCATTTAAGTTTAATACTTTTAGTTCATCGCATTCTCTAGTTCATCCCAGCCTTACCATTCTCTCTTGTCTTACACCTTGATGGTGCTGACAAATTACCCATGTGATGCTGGAAGGATTCTTCTCTCTGCCTGGGGTTGGATTTCACTCAACAGCCAGCCTCTGGCTTCAGTCCCCAACCAGTCAGCCGCCCTGCATGTCCTGTTCCCTTCCGTGAGATCTCAGCGTTGTCACCGTGACACCCTGTTCCCCCAACCTATAAAGCACTGAGCTGCTCTTCTGTGCAGTAGCATCAACATCAACCTCAGCAGCATCAGGTCTGACCTCAAGCTCAGTGCGCATGTTGCAGCACCACAGGAAGACGTATCTGTGGGCCTGAATTCCTTTGAAAAGTTTCTTCTACTTGCCACTGTTTTTATCATACGCACGTAGGATTTTAAGGGGGCTGAGAGATTTAGTGATATGACCACCAACATTGATTAGTGGTAGAGGGAAGGAAAAAAGAAGGAAAAGAAAGAAGCAAGAAAGAGCAAAGAAAAAAGAAAAATAGAAAAGAAAAGAAAGAAAATAGAGAAAGACAGAAGGAAAAAGAAAGAAAAAAGAAAGTTAGCTATTACGGGAGACAATGAGAAGGAAATGTGGGAGGGAAAAGAAGACAAACAAGGCCATGGTTTAAGTTATTGACGTGTTTCAGTCTATCTAATGAAATTATGGTATTTTTAAATCCTCAGGGAGTGGACTTTCTCTGTTTTGCTTTTTCTTATGCTTTTTTTGTTTTGGAAGATTTCAATACTTGCCCATATTTTTCTTTCTCTACTCATACTCTCTAATGTATCCATTAATTAGTGGATCTCAGGCACTTCAGGATTTTCACTCAGGCTTCCAAGTGGTTTCAGGAAATTGCCTTAAACAATCCAGATGTTGAGAAGTACAGTTACACAGGTGGGGAAATGTGAGCTGAAATTCCCCATGCCCTAGTGTTTCAGAAAGGTGACATCCTTCTCCAAATACCAATGGCAGGGATTCTGCTACTATGTCATTTGAGAACAAGGGATGGGCAGAGAGAAAGAGGGCTGAGTGGAAAGAAAATATAATGTGGCAGATATTGGAGATCATGGCAAATATGCTTTGGTCAACAACTAAATTGATGAACTATCTCATAGAGGTATTTTATGTTATAAATATAGGGATATAGAAATGCATTTGGTATTTCCAAAAGCTTTATTTATTGTCCATGACTACTTGTCAATGTGGTTTTATTTCCTCCACATTGATGAGAAAATGGAGATTAAGATTATGTAGTTCCAAGGTGTCCCAGCCAAATTTCATGGCTGTAAGTCAAGTGCTCTTTGACGACACCAAACATACATTTCAGGATCATACACAGGATGGAAGGAGCTAATGTGGATGATGACCACCTCCATCTGGCCTCCACTGGCTTCTGCTGTGGACAAGGGACAGGTCTCCTTTGGCTTGGAGCACTACCACACTTACCACCAATTTGCCTTTTGCTTTCTCAGCGCATCTTTATGCATCACCAACCACCAAACTGAACACTCCCCTGAAAAGCAGATACAAGTAAAATGTACAAAACCATTAAGAAACTTAAAAGAATTTAGAGTTGCTAACACAAAAAACTGGTGTGATTTGAATCAAAAAGTAAAAATGTCAACTATCTACAAGACTGACTTAGAGGTGAAACAAACCAGAGACAGTGAAACCAAAACATCTGTCTGTTCACTTTTCATCAAGAGCACTTCACCAGAGCTCTTTAGAAATATTTTTCTTATAGTCTCCAGAACATCCACGGCGTGGTTGTCACATTTGGATGTTAGTATGCTTGATGGAAAGACGCCAACAGATATAGTTAGTGGGTTTGCTATTTCTTTAATGGCAACGGATGTGGACACATCAGAACACAGTTATGAAAGCCAGGAGGTAATTCTACAAGCTCCCAGATGGACACACATTCCAAGTTTTGCAACTTTCATCAGGGACCATGGAGAATGAAGGGGGACACTACCCATGTGGAATGAGGAGTTTTGCCAGCAGAGAGTTTTAGTCACTCTCAGGCAGTTCTCATTTCTCCTGATTTTTCTGGGACTGTGTCTGTGCTGAGAAGCTGCATTTAACTTTGGCAGAAAAACCAGAAATCGTGGATGTGGTGTGCACCCAGCCATGTGGGGAACCCGGAAGTCAGCTCCTCCGGCCCTTCCTCAGCAGCCCTGGAAACAGGCTCTGTTGGAAGCCACACAATAGAATCTGTTAAGGTGGTTACCACATAGAGAAACTCAATTTGCAACTCAAGTTATTGCTGTAATTGCACATCCAGAGTTTTGAAGTTTTGATGGCTTCTAAGAGTTTTGTCAAATAGGAAGAATGAAGTGCTAATGAGATGCAGAATTATTATTGTCTGGATGGGGGAATTTGCTGCTGTGTTCAAGTGTGTTGGTTTTAGTTTGGCTTCGGGGATAGAGCTACAGTAACTTGACTCCTGTAAACAGTGATGAATTACTGTTGACAATCAGAGGCGGCGTGCTCTGGGACTGCAGCTCAGAAGGTCTTGTAAACTCTACACCACCAAGCAGAGACCCCCTAGAAGACACATGAAGAAGAAAATGAAGCACATGTGTTGTTTTCATTAGGGAGGGGTCATGACAACTCAGAATTTTGCTATCTTTTCCACAAAACAGGTGCAATAAGTACACAATAGTCTCACTCTACTGCTATATTTGTTGCTGACATTTTAAAACCAATACTTTTGTGTTGTTCCTGTTGCTTAATTGGGTAAAGATTAGTTGCCTACTGAATTTTATATGTGGAAGACGTTTAAAAGTAAAGCCCTTGTTGGTTAAGTAGAGTCTTGCTGTATGCATCATCCGGGGATCTATGAGTGATGTCTAGGAAGCATATATTAGCGTATTTTTTCCATGTCAGTGAAATTGCAGGAGTCCTGTTTGGGAAATGCCTCGCAGAGCTGATCAGGGCTCCAGGGCACACGGCTGGCGGGAAGTTTCCACAGAACAGAGCTATCTCTGCATTGCACTCCTCCAGCCAACGCTAGGGCCAGGTTTCTTTTCTTGCTGCTTCAGCAGAGTAGGAAGCATATTCCTAATCCAAAATCGTGGAGTCCTCATATCGTTAACGATGCTTGACTCGCTCACAAGGTGTATTTATGGTGCTCTTAAAATGCCCGCCTAATACCTTCTGTTACATACCTGATCTGTGCTTATTTGGTTTCATTAGCGCATCCCAAATAACAAAGCTATTAATTTTCCCACTTTATAGCTTTACATTTGAAGCCAAAAAATGGAAAAGAAATAGTTCATTCAGGATCACCGAGTGGTTAAACAGCAGGGCCCAAATTAAATCAAATTCAAATCTAAGTTTTGTGTTGTTGACTGTACACTTTTCCTAGGATGAGTTGTCCCATTTCTGCAGAGTTTGCTAAAATAAGGAATCTGACGTATTAGTGAGAGGTGTCTATGCATTCAATCGACATATATTTGATTATGTCTGGGGGGTCAGGGAATAAGACTTTTCCAAAGTAAATCGGAGCAGAGAAAAATATATTATTTGACTTCAGGGCTATGGGATGTCTTTTAATAATTTTTTTCCCTTTAACATATACTGGAGACTGATCCAAGGACCTTAAGACTAGTTGCATCCCTAGCCTTTTTTTAATTTTTTGCTTTGAGACAAGCGCTCTCTAAATTGCTAAATTGCCCAGGCTGGGTTCGAATTTACAATCCTCTTGCCTCAGTCTCCCAAAGTTGCTGGGATTCCAAGCATGTGTCAGTCACCAAGCCC
This sequence comes from Hystrix cristata, assembly GCA_004026905.1. Taxonomy (NCBI): domain Eukaryota; kingdom Metazoa; phylum Chordata; class Mammalia; order Rodentia; family Hystricidae; genus Hystrix; species Hystrix cristata. Next base: position 18,034 of record PVJO010014432.1, read on the forward strand.
AGCTTAATTTTCTTTTATATTTTTGGTAATATTCTATCCTAGAAAATAATTCTGTGTGTATGTGTGTGCGTGCGGGCGTGCCTGCGGGCGTGTGTGGATGGGAGTGTTGGTGACGTGTGCTTGTGTGTGTGGTGTGTTTGATGATGTGTATGGGGGTGTGAACTGTGAGTGTGGTCGCGTCTAGCATATGTGTACATGGCAGGTGTGAGTCTTAGTTGAAAAGCTTATGGACCTGAAACTCTGTCTCCACCTGCTGTGCACTATGCCCTGCTTGGCTACCAATTTAATTCATGTTCCACAGCCACAATTTCGTAGAGGGGCCTGGCTTGTCGCGTCCGGAGCTCTCGGGTCACAACCCTCAGGGAGGGCGGGTTCCGGGGTCCTGGCTTCCGGCAGGCTCTCGGGCAGTGGGTGACGTCTGAAGACAGCATTGCAACACAGGACGTGGAGTCAGGCCTGGCGCCTGAGGCATCCTGCAGCTTTGCACCTGCCTGCGGAGGAGAGGGGCCGGAATGCAGATCCCTGAGCAGGATCTCAGGTGGCAGACTGTGCAATGGAGCGGAAACGTGAAGCTCTGCTCCCAGGAACTAGACTTCATCAATAATGGATCCTCCTCTATCCCATGAGAGACTCCACTGCTCTCTTTGGTTTCTTTCTGAAGGCTTTAACTACACAATTTTACAAGGTAAAGACTGACTTAATTTATAGAATCTCATTTAACATTCCTTTAAAAATCTCAATTTTCAGATGCATTCTTTAAATGTATCAATAAATGGAACTATGTTAGTGACAATTAAGGTAAGACATACATCGACATGAATAAAATATACGGCAATGCCGACTTCTCAGCTATGTTTTCATTAGTGAGAAAGGTGCTCATGCTGGGTGTGGTGTTGCAGGCCTGGAATCCCAGCATTCTCGGAGGATGAGGCAGGGGGATCACAAGATCTAGTGCAGCTGGGGCAACTTCAGTGACTTAAGAGAAATCCCGTCTCAAAACAGAAAATCCAAAGAGGGCTGGGGACATAGCTCAGTGTGCAGCTCCTGGTTCAACTCCCAGTACCAGAAAACAGTCCACGCAGGGCAGAAACAAGCCCAAGGTGATCCCTGCTGTACATCGACACAGCAGCGTCTGAAATCAGCATCTGAAATCCACTTTGGGCCTTGCGAATGGTTTACTCTGTCTTGGACGTTGGAGGGTTTAAATTCCCGGATACTGGCTTTGTCGGTATCCGCCCGGCCGGGGTCTGTTTGTGACTGCCATGGTGGAGAGATGACATAGTATTCTGCTGTTGTCCCACCTGCCTTCTTACTTGTCACAAGTTGCTGGACCTTGCTCAAAACTGGCAAAGCCTATTGTGCAGCAGCCATCCCCCTTAGGAAGGTCCTGGAACTACAAACTCCAGGGGAGTACCCCTCGCTTCAACCTCCCTGTTTCGGGGGCTTCCTGCAGGGAAAGGATCCGGCTGGGAGGAGCCCCGGCTGCGCAGGCATTGATCGGTCTGAGGACTGGAGCAGTGGGGACTGCTAATCAGTAAGTATCCAGTGCAAGCCCTGCTCTCAGTGCAGCGGGGTTCACAGGAGTCCCTGCCAAAGGATGCACCGAAACACACTCCTATTCAGACCAGGGCGTGTGGGGCTGTGAGGCCCAGCCCGCTGGACTTTTTGCGGGGAGTATGGATTTCTAGGGACTGAACCCAGCACCTTTACCCTGAGCTACATCCTCAGCCCTGTTCTATCTTTTATTTTGAGACGGGATCTCACTGAGTTTGAAGTTGCAATCCCCCTGTCTCAGCCTCTGGAAGGCTAGGATTGCAGGTGTGTGCCACCACCACACCTTCTGGTTATGGGCAAGGGGCAGTTTGTGCTGGCTATGTGCGCTGTGCTTTAGAGAAAACCATGAAAAGATGATGCTGGGGCCTCCAAAGTCTCTGTTAGCTCTCTTCTTCCTGCTCACTTTTGACTTTTCTCTTGGAGAAAGCTGGTTACCACTTTGTGCCCAAGAACTTTGAATTCTGTCTTCCCCAATATGAAATGTCCTCAAGTACAAAACTCTTTTGTAAAAAAAAAAAATAGTCTTAGGTTAATTTTATTTTTAAGTTTAAATGTATTTTAACATAAATGGTACATATTAACGGGGTGCCATGTGATGCTTCCATAGATGTATGCATTACCCAATGTTTGCAACAGGTTAAACATATCCATCTCCTCAAACACTTATCATTTCTCTATGGTAAAAGCATTCAAAATCCTTTCTTATAGCTTATGAAACACAAAATAAATACCGTGCAACAGCGCATCAGGCCCCTGTCTAACTGCAGCTTGGTACCCATCCATCCACCTCTCCCCATCCCTCCCTCTCACTCCTTGCTCCTGCCCCCCATAATTCAACTTCTATGAGATCAGTTTTGTTTAGACTCTAGGACTCTTCCTTGAATGTGAAGGGAAAGAAGGGAGGAAGGGGGAAGAGGAGGACAAAGGAGGAAGAAGGAGGGGGGAGAACTTATACATGTGTGATAGAGGAAAACATCTACACACTACAGTTTATTTGTACACTCACTAAAAAAAAACCAGTACTGGTACAACTATGTATTTTCTCCAGCAGGAATGATATTGGAGGTGACAAATTAGAGAGGAGATTTGTGTCTTTCTATATTCTTCCTTCTTTGCACACTAAGCCTGGGTTCCAATCACCCGTAAGTCCGTCAAAACACACTGAGCTCATAGACACAGGCCAAGAACATCTCCTGTTTGAATGTCAATCTCGGTAAAAATACGTGCAGCAAAAACTGGAGAGACTTTGCATTCATGCTGTCCTCCAGTAGATCTTGGTTTTCCCTTTGGAATCTTGGTGTCAGGTACTTTGTCCCAAGGAATCCGATTCATAGTCTATACTTGCCACAAATAGCATGATCATTTCAGTTTTGTGGATTCCCCAACCCAATAGCATCTCCGGGCTTTATGGAAGGAAAATTTCCAAGCACGAATGTCTCAGGTTTGTGGCTTTGTAATTAAAAACGAAACAAGTAAACAAACAAACAAAAACAGCACTCTGAGAGGCTGAAGCAGGAGGATCATGAGTTCAATCCAGGCTGGGCGATTTAGGGAGTTAGCAAGACCTTGTCTCAAAATTTTAGAAGTAATAAAAAGAGCTAGGGATATAGCTCAATGAAAATCCCAGGTACTATAAAAACAACAAAGCAAAACAAAACAAAACAAAATGAAAAGCAGCTAAATATTTAGACCATTTAATAATATTAAGAGAGAGAAGGATAAGCCCAAGATATTTGAAACAGGCAGAATTCACTACCTGCCATCTAATGCTCGTTTTCTCCAAATGCAACATGAATGGTAACTACATAATTTATCAGCTATTAAATTTTCAAATGACAAATCCATTCATTCATTTTTAACTTGTTGATTTTTGTCTGCATGTGGACACTTTTTCCACTGCGCCTCCTGTTTGGCATTGCAGGATAACCAGCAGACCCGTGTCTGCGTGCCCTCTGTGGATGCTGCCCGGGCACTGGGTGTCCTGCCCTTAGAGAACACAGTGGTCTCCCTAAGGGCCACCCACTCGCTGACATTATTCTGCCCCAAATTTCTGTGGCTCAGTCCTTTCCTTATCATTATTCTTAACAGGAATAAGAACTATAATGTTCCATATCAGCCTTTAATTCTATTCTTTTCGTTCTTTTGTGCACCTTGTAATCCAATTATTTTATTGCATGAAAGATGGAATTTATGGATCCAAATGTTGGCTTTTCATAAATTTGCTCTGTTATGACTTTGCCTCCAGTGCTCCCCGTTTGATGGCTCTGGGACCTGGAGATGTTTCCCCAGAGGCAGAGTAGCAGCAGGAGGAAGAACAGCACAGAAAAATCCCAAGTATATTTTTGATCATTTTTATGCTCGATGCAAGGACAGGGCAATAATATCAAATCCACAACCCCAAATCAATATCTCTTTTTACGGTTCCATTTTTTCCCTTCTGTGTGAGGGTCTTCTCAGAGAAAACATGGGCATCCTGCAGAAAAATCTGGGTCTATTCTTTTTTCTTGCTCTTGGCATATGACCAAAATGAGCAATTTGTCTTCCTCCCGTTTGTCTCTTTTATATCAGAATGAAGGCGATCATAAGGGTCCCTCTTCCTTCATAGGAATACTTTGTGCCCACAGATAAAAAGATCTTCAATTTTTAGAGCTATAGCGACCATATATGCATATTTTTATCTGAAAATTGAGATATATCCTGGCAGTAGGAAAAGCTGTTTTAAGTCATGAATATTCTGAGAAATCCTGATAGGAATAAATCCCTAGTCTACTGCAGAAAAGTGCCATTTATTTTTGCCTTTTATAGAAAAAAAGCATTCATTTATACATAAGTCTGATCATTTTGCTAAGTTAGTATTCGCAACACAGTCATTATTGAATTTTTAAGTATGCGTGAATTTCACAGATAACGGGTACTACTTTAGAGCTTTTGAATAAGGTTATAATTCTGGGGTTGTGATTTTGGGTCATTTGCCTTTTATTTCTTCCAATAAAGGAGGCTTTCTTGTCTATGGGGAGCTATCATCTTGGCTAATCTGCAATGCCAATTCTCTGCTTTTTACTCCAGCAAGAGCCACATAAAATGAGGTGCAGATCCAGGGAGATGGAATCAGTGGAAATACGTTAGTTGTGATCTTTAAAAAGTGTTCTTCTTGTTTTCTTTGAATTTCTTCGCTCTTTTGACTTCAGTGTTTCCCATTAATCTTCTCTTGCTCTATCTCTCAACTGTGGACAGTGTTGAGGATTTGAAAGCAGAAACAAAGGAAATTTGAAATCTGTGGACCCCTGAAGGAGATGCACCACCCCGGTTAGGTCTTTCATGTTCTCCTGGTGTGTTTTCAATGTTCTGGTGGCTATCTTTTATTATTATTACTGTCAGGCACATTACAAGGTCCTGGATAAGGACCCGAAACAAACAGAAAAGGTCAGTAGTTAGAGAATGAAGCTGAATGACACCAGGAATCAGGCTGGAGTTATTTTCTATCATCAACCAGGAGAACTTGCCTGCCTAGAAGTACAAAGTGACACGCACATACTCGTAAGAAGATGGTACCCAACTCCTGACATCCTGTAACTGCAGTAAGTGTGAATCTGCAGCCGTTGACTGCTCCTCGCTGGGAGGGACTAAGAGTTTGAGGAGGTTGTTTTTTATTTGTGTGTTTGTTTTGCTGATGAACGTCCCTTCACCCCAACCTTTGGTAAGAAACAGCAGTAGCCAGCAGTTAGTTTTTCTGGTTCTAGAAGTCATTCTGAATCCTACTCAGTCCACACTTACTCTCTTTTCTTTTGCCTAGTGGGCTTAACTGAGATACATTTAGCCAAGTAATTTGGCATGAATATCACTGTAGAATTTAAGTCACTCTGAGCCATACGACTCTTGAGATCTAAACTTGAGGTTTAACACCAAGGGATGAGTGAGGCCGCCTCTCCCACTCCGTTAGGCTCCGTGGGTAGGTGCTGCTGACCCCATTAGCCGGCAGGCAGACACTTCCGGAAGGGGTATGTGTAGCCCATCAGGTCTCACATGGTCCGTCTTGTTCCACACAGAGAGTAGCAGTAAATAACTCCTGGAAAGAGTCAGACAGTCTCCTGGATCAACAGTAAAAGCACTTTTTGTGAGGGGAGATTTGAGGTCAACATTCCCAGACTAACTGTTCACTCTTTTGCTCCCTGAGATTGAACCGAGAGCCCGAGTGATGAGCCATGTTCTCAGTCTGCTTATTTATTTATTTAAATTTTGAGGCAGGGTTGCCCTAAATGGCTGCAGTGCTCAGGCTGGGTTCAAACTTGGGATCTTCCTGCTTCAGTTCCCCAGAGCGCTGGGATCACCCACGCCAAGTCTGGCCGATGGCAACTCTCTGAAACGGAAACTTAGCAATTCAGTAGAAGGAACGAAAGAAACACGTGAAGAAATTTCCCAGAAAACTGAGCAAAAAAATGAAAAGACTAATAACGGAAAAGTGAATCAAGTTAGAAGCTGAGTGTGCAAGATACACCATTAGGGTGGAAAGTTCCCAGGCAGAGAAATCAAAGAAGGAAGGCTCAGCAGTGAGATTCACCAAGTGCACCTCTTAGAAGAGAGGGCCAATATGATAGGAAATAGGAAGGCAGACTCGTTGGAGATGGGGAAAGGGATGAGAGGAAAAGAGAGGGGCTAGGGAAGAGGGTGAGGGGCAGAAAAATGATACAGCAAACATACTAAGAAGAAAAAAAAAAGGATGAAGACTCGTACTGACATTTCAGACACTGAGAAAGCACTTCTGGAAGTTCCTTGAAAGGGAAAGAGAAGTTAATCGGGGCGTAGAGGTGCACACCTGCAATCCCAGCACTTGGGAGGCTGAGGTGGGAGGATCGCTGTGAGTTCGAGACCAGCCTAGACCACATGGTGAGTTCAAGGCCAGCCCGAACTATATAGTGTGACCCTGTCTCAAAAAAAAGGAAAAGAGAAGTCACTTACAGGTCCTTTGATTCCAATATCGCCGCAAACTACCCCCACAACAACGGCAAGTAGGGGAAAATGAAATAAGGACTGTGTAGCTGTCAGAAAAACTAATCTTTGATTTATATTCCACTCCCAGAGAAAACCGCCATCAAGTATGCAGACCTCATGAAGACATTTCCAGGAGTGCAATTTGTCAACAGTTTACTGCTACGGCATCGGCTCTGCTAGAAGGGCGTGAGTACTAGGAAAGAGAGGCCCAGAATTAGAAGACCCACGCAACAGAAAGGAGGCCCCGCCGCAGGGGTGAAGGGGTCTGAGGCCCTCAGCAGCCGGCGTGCAGGAGACTGGCACAGATGCAGCGGGAAGAGCGGAAGTCAAAGGACAGCCAGCCGTGCCAGGGCACTAAGAGGAGACTGGGGCTTCAGAGGCTGCCGTGGAGAGGAGTTGATGAAGAGGTACTTAGAACCAACCAGGAGGAAGCCGAGAACTGAGTCCCGCGGTGTATGGATTAGTGTTCTCTAGAGGAACAGAATGCCTAGAAAAATCTGTGTGTAATTGTGCACAGGGGCTTATCGGGCAGCTTAGAGGACCAGAGGCAGGAGGAGCCCCAGCAGCCACCAGCACACTGGAGGGTCAGAGGCTCTAGGAGCTGCTCGGCCCAGCAAGCTGAGGGCTCAAGGGTCCAGCACCCAGGCTGAAGGCCTGGAAGCTCCCTGCAGAGTCGCTGGTACAAGTCTGCATCGCAGTTGAAGAAAGTGGAGACTGATGCCCAAAGGTGACAGCAGCGGGAGATGCAACCGCTCAAGCATTTTTCATAAATGTGTGCTGACTTCTTTCTCTTTCTCCTTTTTATTCCACTCAGGCTGCAAGCCTGCTGGTTGGTGCCACCCACGTGGGTCTTCCCCTTTCTGCTCGGTGGTCTACATGCCGGTCATTCACAGACATGCCCAGAACTGCGCTTTTCTAATCTAGGTGTGTCTTACTCCCGTCAAGATGTAGATGGTTAAAGGTCACACATGTGGCAAACCAAAAGTCTGTATGGAAGGAACTGTACTTTTTCTTTGCACCCTGAGCATGCCAGGCCAGTGCGCTGAGCTACACATCCAGCCACACATCTGGGAGTTACAAATCTACCTGCAGTGTGTGCATCCCAGTCACACTTTCACAACTTACACAATACACACTTACACAATAACCTCCCTGAGGAGTCCTGGTCTGTCCGAGATCATGAAGAGTGGTATTGGGAGGAGTCAGACCTGTTCATTTTCCTCTGGCAGTTCCTCCCCAGCTGCGACCTGGGCACACCCGTAGCTCAATTTTGTCCACAAGTAGAATAACCGAGAGGCTTTCTACGCTAGAGGATATTCTTTAGGTCCAGATGACAACATCTAAACTGGAAATGATTCTTTAGTTTTGCAGTTTATTGTTTTAGTCAAATATGACTTGTATTTATTTATTTTCCTCTTTGAGATCAAAGGGAAGTTTGCAGTTTGCAGAGAAGGATCCAGAGGAGGGGTGGTGAGGGAGACCTTGGCTGCCTGGTCCCATGGTGTCTTGGAGGCCTGGTGCTAGGAAGTGTCTTAATGCCAGAGAAATCTGAGAGGGGAAATAAAACAACCCCAAAGTATCACTCAAGCAAAAACTCTACTCCAGACCACTTGGGTTGTAAAAATCATACACAGATTGTTAAAGGAGGGAGAAACCACTAATTCCTCCATTTTTGTCTGTTGCATCTCATTGAAGAAAACTGTTAAAATGCCCCCCAAGTGGGGTGACCATTTTCACCATAATAGGATATTTTCCCACATCTTTTGCTGAATTTATTTCTTGAAGAGTGGGCATTTTTCATATATAAAACTTTAGATTCCATTTTGTTTTGCTGAACTTTACAAACTATTCCCATGTCATTTAAAATCTTGATTGGATGCTTGTTCATTCTGCACACCATTCCATTTCGTAACTTATTTAACTAAGACTCTGATGTTACTGTGAAAGTCTCTCTGATTCTTTGTGATGTTGAGGTGAACAGCACAGCTGAGAAATTCTCGACTTTATTTCTGAGAATGTGCGTTGGAGATTGTAAAAAGTGGAATCACGGTGTCAAATGGCCCTCAGAAAAATGTTCAGGCACAGCGGGTGAAAGGCTTGATGGTGTCCGCGTTTTCTACCACACACCAGTTATCACTGTGTGTGTTAGAAGTCACGGTTGACGTGTTGAGAGAATGCTAAATATTATTTTAATTTATAGTTCTCTTATTAAGAGTAAATCAAATATATTTTATGCTCCCAATCTCTTGCATTTTTATTTTTATGAGTTATCTGTTAATGTGTTTCAGTTTCCTGAATCATTGGAATACTTTTTAAAAAAATGGACCTTTAAGCATTTGGCTATTTACAGTTATCATTTATGTTTGTTGCAATTTCGGTTGTCCCTAATCTTCTGGTTTGCTGATGTATGTCTTTGTACCGCTATACCCAATATGGACTTTTGGTTTACCTTGCACTGCTTCCCAAAGATCCTCTGTTTACTGGGGTTCTCGAACCCAAGGCTCGGGCCAGGAACTTCAGGATCAGTTTTGTTCATTTTCCTCCTCTCCTTCATTAAGTAGGAAGAGGACAGCCTGTCAAAATGACATCTTGAGTCTTACTGCCATCTTCCCTGCGGCCTCCAGTCGGTGTGCGCCTCTGCCTTTGGGCGGCGATGTTGGGTCTTCCCTCCTTCCCGTTTGCCCTCCCGCCTCGCAAGAGTTCTGCCTCTGTTTGGAATGCCACCCAGCACCCAGGCACACGCCCTCTGCACCAGGGCTTCCTTCTACACTTCTGTGGTGCTTAGTTGGAATGGCAACTGCGCTGGGTTGAATAGCAACCCCCAAATACACATCTATGCCCTAGCACTCAAAACGTGCGATGGGGATCCCATTTGGAAAGAATCTTTGCAGATATAAATGAGTTAAGGGTCTCTAGGAGAAGATCATCCTTGGTTGTCTAGACAGGGTCTCAGGTCCACAGAAGTGGAAGAAGAGAAGTTCCCATGGAGGAGGAGGACACGTGGAGACAGGCGGAGGACGCAGGCACATGGATAGAGGGATACCAATGGTCCAGAGGGGGAGGGGGCCGGGGCTGGATTGTCCTTGGTGTCTGTGGAGGGTGCTCAGTCCTGTGGATCCCTCAATCTTGCACTTGTGCCCTCTGGAAAAGTAGGAGAATAATGTTCTTTGGTTTTGAGCCACAGAGTTCATGTCAAGTTGTTGCAACAATCCTGGGAAGTTGAGACCCCTTTTTCTTTGGGGTGTATTCACTGATGGTCCTGTCCTTACAAGGTCCTCCAGGGCAGTTTCTATTATGGAAATGCCTTTGGTCCCTTTGTACAGTATGTACTGCCTTCTAATTGTTAATTTTTAAAACTTCCTTCTAGTGTTATTTATAAACAGCATAGAGGCAGACATCATGGTTCATTTTTCTTTAATATATGCCTAATAGCAGATGCATCATGATCACATGTTCTGAAAAAAGGGAATCACAGCAGAGGAAAGACAGCAAAAAGGATGAAGAAAAAGGAAAAAGAGAGAGAAGCAAATATTAAATGGCTTCTCTCTTGTGCTCATTCTTTTCCTCTGATTAAAGCTTGTGCCACGCCTCTTATATGATCAGATATTATCTGCGTCTGCCTTTCTTTTTCCAGTTTTATTTTTTCTTAGTCCATGTTTGAAGTACATAATGATTACATTGATCATGGGGAGTTGGTACATAGACCTAACCCATCTTCATTCTTGGTAATGCCACCTGTTGTTAACAAAGCTGTGTTCTTTTCCTCTTCTTTATTTTCATCTTTATATACAAGTAATATCTGACACTTTCTTCTGTAATTAAATTAACACACTTGTACATTGAGTTAAAAGTGAAAGTGCCATTTGTGCCACGCCCTTGTCACACCTATTCCTACCCTGTTTCATGTATTTACATGCTCATGCATAGAAACACACTCCAGAATATATATTTCACAACATTAACTTGGTCATACTACACACTCTCTCTCTGAAACTTGTTTTTCATCTAACAATGAGAAAACACAATATAGGTCCCCAGGAAGCCATTTAGTGACTCTACACCTGCATTTGGTCTGTGGCAAAACTGTTGGCTACTTTACCATTATCTTGGAGATGGATACTACTTACTCCTTGTTGTTATACCAAATGTGGCAATGAGTAAGTTTATACTTAAACATTTTATCAATGTCCTTTAAAAGTTTTCTTAGAAGTAAAATTAGTAGATTAAAGGAATTTTAACTATTGGTTGACTACTGACAATTAGCACTCAGTAAACAATATAACAACTTATGCTCCCACCAGAATTATATCATAGGGCTTGTTTCCCACATTCTAACAATGCTTTAAAAACATATACTCTATTAGGTGAAAATAATAGGTAATAAATGCTTAGTCCAACTTTACTTGATTGTTGGTAATGTTAAGCTCTTTTTGATGTGTTCATTGGCCCCCAAATTTCTTCTGTGTGTAGCTTGTTCGTTCGTATTACTCACTTTTCAATTCTTTGTGAATATTTTCTTTGTGCTGATTTGAAGGCATTATTTGTATGTTTCTGATAAAAATTCCTTTATGCACTTCATCTCTTAAATATTTTGCATATAGTTTTCATCATTAACGTAACATATATCTGGTATAACATGTAATGCAGGTAGCTCGGTATGTGCGACAATTCATGTGAGACCACATATTTTTCTAGGGGAAATTAACTGTATGTCTGAAAGTACAACTCTTTCCGGTCTTAATTAATTTCACCAGCACCGAAGGTCTGGTCTCACTAGGGAGTAGGTCATGAATGACAGTAATCAAATATCCTTGAACTATTGCCTATTGAGTGACTACCTGTGAAAGCCGAAAGACACCTGACCCAAGTTGTCACAGAACTGAACGAGTGACACTGGGCCACAAGGGGGAGGTGGCCTTCGCTGTGTGATGAAATTCAATTCCCTGACCCCTGATTGAATGACAGATTAAAGGTAAAGCTCTTGCACCTGGTTGCCGGCACATTTTTCTCAGCAGAGTCATAGGCGGAATTCAATGAAATAATTTAACAGACCGAGGTGGCCGCGGAGCGTGTTTTGAAAGGTCAACCACATCATCCGTAGCCTCCAGAGGACACTGGACGTAGACAGGGTATGTTTCTGGACACGTCTACTTAATACCTTTCAAGGTCTCCTTTAATTTTTATCTTCTCCAGATACCTGGACAAATTCAAAGGATATATTCCACCGAGTCAAAAGTGCAGAATTATTAATCACTCCTGGCCAACTGCAGGCTGCAGGGCCCTGTCGTGGGCTGACTTCTCAAAACTGTGGCGATGAAGGATTGTGGTGATCCGGAGGGCACTTGATTCTTGTCGGGCTGAAGCTTATCTTGGCCTCCTGTTTATTCTTCACTACCTTTGAGCAAAGACAAAGTCGCACTGGAGGCTAGAGAAGCTGCACAATGCAAGGTCCTCTTAATTGTTGATCCCACACATTATTCAGAGAGGCGCAGGCTTGGGGGTTCATGGGGACCGAGCCCATTTATGTTCACCTAGTTTAGTATGCTGGTCACAACTGACTCTCATAATAGGCCCGTCAAGATGACTTCTCTAATCTGCCCTACACTGTGTGGCAATCTGAGCACACAGTGACAGCTGCAGAGGCAGAAGGCAGCATCCCACGCTGAGGGGCTTGGCGACTCTGACTGGAGTCTCGGGGGGCTTGAGCCTGGGAAGCTGAACCAGGTACGCTCTCACAAGCTGGTGAGAAAGGGCAAAGTACACATATCCCTGAAGTCTATTGTGAATCGGAAACCACAGCAGGCTGATTTCCCTTTTGCTTCAGACATCCAGCCCAGATTTTAAAGGAAGGTCTACACTAAATGATTGAAACTGGAGCTAGGTCTACATTTCAGCCAGTACTTTAAAGAACGCCTTCCTTCCAGGAGCGCCTGCCGTTCAAGCCAGTGCCATGTGCCCCTTGTTCCCCACCTTGGACTGCGCTTGGATTTTCTTCTGAACGCCTAACACGAAAGGCACGAGTATCGCTGTAGACAGTGTCACTGGGAGTCTTGGGGGGAAATCAGTTATCTGACTATGGCACAAAAACAGATGTCGCCTGCTTGTGTGGCACGGCACAGTCCCTCTGATTCCGTTTGCTCATTTTCTTCCCGCACGTCGCCTTTAATGCCAGTCTTTCCTCCCACCTTTTAATAAAACCTCAGCAAATAATAGTTTTGGTGGGGGAGATGAAGGATTGCATGCAGATGCGGGGAATGCGTTAAGCATTTTTAGTGGAAGGGACTCTGTCGAGAACCTGACAGTGTGGTGACGATTTGTTTGGGTTGGAGTCACCGGTAAGCCAGCCATTTGTCTTTGAGTAATCGCTGCTGTCAGCTTGTTAAACATTAAAAACAAATGCACTGGAGAAAAGCTATACTTCTTTTTTGAGAGGGAGCCTCTTTCCGGATTCTTTTCCGTGCCTGTGGCCATTGGTGGTCCGTGGGGTGGCGTGATGCCGAGCGCAGGACCCCTTCCCAGGGCAGGGTGGGGACAGAGGGATTGCACTCTGGCCCGTGGGCCAGGTACTGCTCAGCGTGGTCCCCAGATGATCATATTTCTGGTCACTGATGTTATAACCCAGAAAACAATTTTTCTTCCTGTGGCTGCTCTGGTTATTGTAGTCATAAAATCTCTAAAGGTGAGAGGACTTGAGAGTCATTCAAGAGCTGAAAACAGAGTTTGGTCAGATAATTAGCTTCTGAAGGCGCTCAGAACCAGCTGTGGCCACTCAGAAAAGCAGTCTCATGGAAAATTTCTTCTTCGTTCCCATGATCCCTTTTCCGTTCTTTCTCCATTTCGCATTCTTCAACAGTTTCTACATTTTCTTTGCGTCAGTTCTATTTTACATTCCTTTTCCCCCTAAGTGTGGGTTTCTTTCATCACAGCTACTTGGTAGATTTACATTGATTCTGATCTTGGTAGACGGCAGGACGTGGTTTTTCAGGTTGACTTGAAGCTCCTCCAAGAGTCTGCATCAAAGGCATGTGTCCCATAAAATGACTTGTGCACTCTAATTCTGTGAAACATCTACTAATGACACTGCAGGTAATCCCCAAAGTAGTTTAAAGTAAAGCTATACTTTTTAGAAGAATTTCTGAGTGTTTGGACCACTTAAAGCTATTATATAAGGCCCTGCTTCTTAAAGACAACTGCTTTGAAAAACAGCTTTCTTCTGTAGTATGAATGCTTGCTTTTCCAACAAGTGTTTACTGACATGAACGATCTGGTGGTTCTCCTTTAACGTTTATGTCCTTGGGACACTCTCTGGTGCTTATTTTCATGTGTCACAAGAAAGACAGCAGATCAACAGAGAGAATTTTTTTTTTGCATATTAATGTTTTTCCCCAGAGGAATTCTCTGAATTGCAAATTGAATCTTTGGATTCGGATAGTGGCTTGCTTCTTCTGACCTGGAGAAAGGAATTCATGACCAAAGCGTGGCCTCTGATGACCAAGAAACACTTTGCTCTCAGTAAGGCTGGACGCATCGTCACGTCGGTGGTGTAAGACTCCAGGACAGCTGGCCAGGGCCTCCTTCTGGAATTTCATTGAATATACACTTTCAGAAAGCTGTTTTACTTTGTTGAAATGACTTTCAACCAAAACGTCACTTTAAAAAGCCAGTTTCAGTGATCAATTTGTCATCGAGTTCAACCTATGGGTCCCAGAATGACTTTCTAGACAAACTAAGATAAATACCTTCACTCTGAGCCATGACTGGGCTCAAGGAAAAATCAGACTAAAAGACTAAAAAGGTCTCAAAACTGAATCTGTGACATAAGTTTCCAGGGCTATTTATGAATTCAACCAAAAAACATCTCAGCGTCCCACATCTGGGGGTATTTAGGGATTATAAATAATCTATGAATGTCGTGTCTTTGATGACCTGGAAGACTTATAAAAATTGATGAAAGAAAATAAGAAAGGGTAATTCAGGGCACATTTTAAGTGAAATCTATCTGATTTTTAAAAATGTAAGTACAATGTACATGTAGGACTGAGCCATCGTGGCACAGGATTTTTAAAAAGTCAAATCTGTGTATTTGATACTGTAGACTAAATGATCTGAATGGAAAATACAACATGAGGCCAGTTTTAGGACAAATGCATAATGTGAAATTCTAACATCTGGAAAGAAAAAAGCTAGATATTGATGTTGAGGGAGGAGAGATGGTGCTTAAAACAGTAATAAAAAACAATCCTACTATTACCATTCAGAGACCAGAGTCTATGCAGATATATGTGTTCATCTCTCCTGTAGGAGAAATTCTAGAGTATATGGTGAGTGTGCATTTAATTTAAGAAACTGCCGCACTTTCTTCTCCTGGGCTGGCCCCATTTTTACATTGCACCAGCAGTGAGGGAAGAAGGTATTTCCACCACTTTGTCACCACACTTGGCATTGCCTCTCTGTGGACGGGAAGGACCATCTCTCTGTGGGTTCAATTTGCATTTCCCCACCTTGAGACTATAATGTTAAGTGAAATAAATCAGACACACAGCTTAAATATTGTATAGTTTCTCTTATATGACAAACCAAAATATAAATAAAGAGCAAATTAAAAGATAGATGATAGAAAACAGAGAGATAGATCTTTTGCAAATGGGAAGGGGACAAGGAAGTGGAGGGGGGAAGTAGGGAGGGGACATAAAAAGAATTAAGATGTGTTGTGTGCATGTACCAACTCTTCACGATAAATGTAATCATTCAGTACTGCAAACATAGACTAATGGAATAAAAATTAAAAAATAAATACTGTTGTATTACATTTTGAAATTCTCTTGTTTTAAATATCTTCCATTCTGGATAAAGAAAATGTGGTTCTTTTATACAATGGAGTACTACTCTGCCATAAAGAATGATAAGCTTGAGATATTCCTAGGTAAATGGATGCATCTTGACACCATACTCCTAAGTGAAATAAATCGGACACACATGTTTAAATACCGCATTGTTTCTCTGGTGTGAGAAACTGAAAGTGTAAATAAAGACTAAAATGTAATATTGGAAAAAGGGAGAAAATGTCCAAATGGGAAGGGGAACAAGGGAGGGGGAAAGGAACAGAGGGACAAGAGAAATAAGAAATGGAAGGAAAAAATGGAAACGAAGCTTTTGTAAACAGGGAGGGAGGAGGGAGGGAAGGGAGGGGGATGGGAAAAAAAGAAGCAACAAGATATGTCACGTGCAGGTACAAATCCCCCATGATGAATGTTACCACTATGTACATCTAAAATGTGCCATTAAAATAAAAATAAATAAATAAATAAATATCTTCCATTCTGACTCTACATCATTTTGCTTTTATGATATTATCACTGTGTTCCTTGAATGGTATGAATTTTTATGTTTATTACCATAATTTGGAAAAATTTAAAAATGAACATTCAGTAGCTAGGTCTAGATTCTGTATTATTTAAAATTTTGCTGTTTTATGAAACCCAGGGTCTGGATATTACTCGCTTAGGTCAGTACTGGGGTGGGTAGCTAGAAGTGTCGATCTGGTTGGAATATGGTCCCAGCTGTTTGGTCCACAGATGGTTGTGAAAGAGTTTGTCAGATGTTACTACCCTGGAAATCAGTACACTCTGAATCCATCCAATCATTTTCCATGACTTGGGTGGACCTCATCCGACAGGTCAAAGTTTTAAAAGCAAAAATAGGATTCTCCGACAAAAAGGAGATTCTGTGTCCAGAATACCTTTGGATTCAAGGGAGGAACACCAAATCTCTCCAGAATTTCCAACTTGTTGGTGTGCTTTAAAGTTTCAGATGCACCAGCCCACATGATTATATGTGTTATCTTTTTAAAATAAATCTCTCCTCATTCCCACACACTGGCCATGTTGGGTCTATCTCTCTGAAGAACTGAGACTAGTACTCTGACTCTTCAATATTCATTCTACCAACTAATGCTATTTAGTCCTGTTTGTTTTTATGCTTGCATTCAGCAAAATACTAAATATAAAGTCTCATTAGAGTTGCAGCCATCTTAGGATGCCTCACAGGGCTTGGGGGTATATTCTGGACCTTATGCCCTTGTTTCCTTCCTAGGCACTGGTTGGGCTGTCCTAGACCCCATCTGGGTTCTGTCTGTAGGTAACAGGTTATGTCCTCTTCTTGCTATTCCCACAAGGATTTCTTCAAGTATGTAAGCTCTTTGGCCCATCCATGTTCTTTACCGAAAAGAAAACATATCTTTGGTGGTACTAGGAATTGATCAAGGCTCTTTCCACTTAGCTACATCCACAGTCTTCCTTCCTTCCTTCCTTCCTTCCTTCCTTCCTTCCTTCCTTCCTTCTTTCTTTCTTTCTTTCTTTCTTTCTTTCTTTCTTTCTTTCTTTCTTTTTGATAGAGTCTTGCTAAGTTACTAAATTACTCAGGCTGAGCTCAAATTTAAATCCTCCTTCCTCCAATTCCTAAGTAGCTGAGATTATAGGTGTGTTTCATAACCTTCCTTATTCCCTGCACCTCTACAGGCTTTGGGGATCTCTATTCTCTGTGCATTTATAGTTCAATGATGGGTTTATTTCACTGTTCTTTGAAGCTCACAGGATCATCTGCCTCAAGTAAACACACCGTGTTGTTGTTGATTCTGCTGTCACACTGCTGAGTGAGAGTCTCCTGAATGTTTCCCTTCTCTGGGTTTACTGAAGTCAGGAATCATGGTCTGCCTGCCCATTAGATATATAAACTTATATGTCCAGCTCTGCAGCCACGACTCACTGCGGAATGGGGGGAAGAAGGCAGGCAGGGCCTCAGTAGAAACTTCGCAGGAAATGAGCTTCTTTCTGTAGCCCAAACTACTGTCCCCTACCAACCAGTCCTTACCAGTTCAGTCCACTCACATGATTGCAAGATCCCTCTCAGAGTTCCACTTCATCCTGGAACTTGACATCTAGGAAGAGAGCTTCTACTCAAATTTTCAGTCAACATTGTATTTAAAGGAGGGCCTTTGTCTATATTTTAATACTGAATCCGTTCAAAAATATTTGTTGCTGTACAATGAAGTTTAAGTTTTAAATTTGGAAGTTTTAGCCAAGTAACAAGACAAGCAAAATGAACAAGAATAAAAAGAACTTAGGAAAACAGGTTATTGTTTGAAGATGATATAAATATTAGTGAAGAAAACACCAGACAATAAAAATAGAACTACTTTTAGAAACTATCAGTATCTTCAGCAGCTTTGCCTGATACATGATCATCAGACAAAAAGCGAAAGCTTCCTTTATATTAGTTTTACCAGTTATTGGCCAGAAAATCTAATACTAAACATCATGTGCAAGAGCAAAAATCTGTTTACAGTGTATAAGGATTAATAGATCACAAGATCTCAATAGAAAAGAATATTAAATACATGAAAGGATCCAAGAGGAGTATAGAATTTATATGACCTCATAAAAATAAAAATTATTAACAAATTAACATCTAAATTCAATGGGATTTCTTTCAAAAATCACAGCAGGTTATAAAGGGTTTGATAAGTTTATTCTAAAATGTAAATGGAAGAACAAATAGTTTGAGAAAGAAAATAAAGTTGATAAAATCACCCTACTAATTATGAAGAAGTACTGCAATGTCCCAGTTCAATATAAATTAACAAGGAACCAAAATCAACAGAGAGATTTTATAAAAGAAAAGGCTAACAGAATAAAATATACTAAAAATTGGGAGATGAGTTACGTGACATGACAAATTACTGGCAAAACCATCCTTTATTTAATAAACTAATGTTAAAGAAATTGGCTTACCCTACAGGGAAAAGGAAAATTAGAATCCTTCTTTACATCTTTAGTTAAAATAAGCTCCAAATAGACTAAATGCTTTCATTGAAAGTTTATACTAACTGGGACAGAACATGATGATACTTCCTAAAAACAAAGAAGTGTGGCTGCAGTTTCAAAGGGAATTCTACAATCACTGTGCATAGTCCTTAACACCTAACAGGAAGCGGACCAAGTGT
Source organism: Hystrix cristata (assembly GCA_004026905.1). Taxonomy (NCBI): domain Eukaryota; kingdom Metazoa; phylum Chordata; class Mammalia; order Rodentia; family Hystricidae; genus Hystrix; species Hystrix cristata. Next base: position 36,578 of record PVJO010014432.1, read on the forward strand.
GGAAATGGAAATGCACCGCTAGGTTTGTAAAATCTGGTCACTTGGTCTTCTTTGAGAACATATAGGTGATGAAAGTTCTTCCAAACGACGTGGCGGTGGTGTGAACTGGAAGCCTACGTGAAGTGAAAAGTAAAGAGTTTGTTACAGATACGGGCGGGATGGGAGAGGAAATGATGAAGACAAAAATATTAATAGGAGAGGAAAAAGAGCAAGTATATTCCCAGGAGAGGAGGTTTAAGAATAATTCCAATGTGTTCTCCAAGGATCGAGAGGGGCGTCTTAGACCATGCAGGCTACGTTATGGGTTAGATCTAAAATATCCCCCGAATGTCTCATGCGTTTACAGGTGGAACTTCGGAAGATGACTTAATAATGATAGTGCTAACTAATTGATTAATTAATCTGCTGAATGGGCTGTTAGAGGTGGGGCCTGCTGGGGGAAGCAGGTCCCCAGGGTGTATCTTATCCTTGGCAGCTTCCTTTCCTGTCTGCTTCCTGGCTGTCATGAGGTGAATAGCTCTCCGCCCCCACACCCTTCTGCCACACCGTGTCTGCCTTGGAGCAGCCCACAATGGACTGAAAGATTGAGCTAAAATAAATCCTTTTTCCTTTGAGCTGCATATGTCAGATATTTGTCCTAGCAGCAAAAGGCTGACTCATACATGCTGATAAAACAGAAGACCAGGAAGTGGGTGGCTTAAACAACAACATTTATATCCCACAGACTGGAGGCTGCAAGTCTGAGATGCGAAAAGAACAAGGCCAGGCCCCTGGTGATGGCTCCCTCCCCAGTTTGTGGTGGGTTCTCTTCCTGCTAGATGCTCATGTGGCTGAACATGGAGAGAGAAATGTGACAGTCTTCTGTCTCTGTGCATATGGGCACAGGTACCATCCTGGGTCTCCACTATCCTGAGTTAATCGCCTAGCTCAGGAGGTCATTTTAGGGTGTAAGATTTTCAATGCTTGAATTTGGAAGGGGAGGACACAAACATCGAGTCCATGGCAGGAGCGAAGGATTTAAAAGGACAAATAAAGCACCAGCTTTAACAAGATTCTTGTGTAACATAGAGAATATGCTACTCACAGAACTCACAGAGCCCAGTGTGTAGCAGATTCATTCCTTTTTTTTGCCACACTGGCAATGGAAGCAGGTTTTCACGCTGAACTGCACCCCAAAACTTACACAGTTTTTTCTTTTTAATTTTAAAATAGGATATCACTAAGACACTAAGTTGCCCAGCTGGGATCAAAATTGCAACCTTCCCTCAGCCTCGTAGAGTGCCGGGATTACAGGAGTGGGCCGCTGCAGCTGGCGGTCAGTGCTTTCTACTGCCATCTCACATTTCTAGAAAGAGGACCCGGCATACATATCAACAGAGTAATTTCAGTTTGGGTTTCTGTTGCTATGTGTCTCCATCTGATGCTTCCAATGCTAGCAGAAAAGTTAACTTTAGCAGATTGTGCCTCTTAATGGGGTCAACACTGAGCATGCGGATGGGCCACGTAACCTGATGAGGACAGAGGGAGACTGCAGCTTCCCAGCTCCCTGGGGACTGTGCTTGGGCGCATTGCCATTTTCCCCTGCACCCTTCCGCCCGTGGAGGTTTCACTCGCGTTGAGTGACTGCTGTTCTACCTTTCAGGCCAACAGGATGTCTTTGGCAGAGGACACGTCAGTGACATCTGCTGGCACACTCGGTCTTGTGGGACTCGCCTGCCGGGTTAGAGCCCATCCTGGTGGCTGGAAGAATGTTATGCACGTGTGGGTTTTGTCCTGGGTGTGGAGCGCTGTCCAGTGGGGAGGAATGAGAACACCAAGTCACACTTCGCAGCCTTTGCTAGGGATTGTCCCAGCAGAGGGACACTCCTCCGTCGCCTGCTCCCACAAAGGGCTCAGGGGAGAATCGCGCACCCCACTAACCAAGCCTGAAGTTCCGAAGGAAGCCTGCTCAGAGGTCTGATTTGGAGGTGCATTGGTTTATATCTGGTACAGAGTTTTAGGAGGGGGAGTCGCAGAGCAAAGACCCCTGTGTGTGAAACTGAAGGGGTGAGATTGGAAGCCAGGAGTGCTTGGAACTTTAAGTGAACATTAGTCTTAGAAGAGAAGGCCGAAAGAAAAAAAATACAGGTTCTCAAATCATGCTCTAAAGATTTGCATCAGCATCACCAGCTGCACTTCCGGTCCCCAAGTTCTGCACCAAGCTGGACCCTGAGATGCGAGCTCGGCCAGCCGTGGGTTTAGCCGGGACCACAAGGGAGCCCGAGGTAGTGGAGGAGCAAGGTCCACTATGGGGTAGGACACTTAGGAGATGGGTCGCTCCATTCCCAGCACCCTGTGAAACTGGCTAGGAGGATGCATTTGCCCACTACAGTTCTTCCTGCTGGTTCACGTCTCTTTAGGCTCCAGCTCTGTTTAAAATGGGCAAATTGATTTCTTATTCCAGGAAAAGCACACATAAAAAGGGTCTTATGGCTTCTCTGACATCAAATAGTTTTTTTTTTTAACATAACAAACTGTTTTGATAAATTGAGTGCCTCCAAATCAAAGCCATATGGGAGATGCCTGGACCGAAAGGCAGAGAGAGGAGGGTAATTGGCCCACAGTTCAAACGCCAGAGATGCAGGAGGCCGGAGCCGGATCTGAAGGACCTGGCTGGTACATCTCCTGCCTTCTGCGGGGGCCACGATGTGGGCTGTTAAATACTTGAGTTGCTTATTAGTCAGAAGTATCATAATGAGATGAAAAGGAAAATTCTGATGTTACGTAGAGAAGAGAATTATGTTCATTTATAGTGAACTGTCTAATAGGCCATGTGTAGCAAATATATGGGTTTAATGTTTTTACGGGAAAGAACCAAATGCCTCTCCTCCACAGCCTGCATGTGAGCTGATGTGAGCTGTGGAGTTGGCACATCAACAGCTTGCAAGTAGGTCTCAGGCTGGAGATTTAGCTCAGTGGTTAGAGTGCTCGCCTTGCAAGCAAGCACAAGGCCCTGAGTTCGATCCCCAGCCCTCCCCCCCAAAAGAAAGTCTCATGTTCAAAACAAACCCTCCTTTTGGAATTAGCAAATGAGCTGCTTCACTTGCAACCTCTAATTCCAGTGCTTGCAAAGACTGTATTCTGTGAAGAAGAAAATAAGGTGAAGGACATACCATTCCCATAGTCACTCTGTCTTGCAGAATATTGGCTGGTATTGTGTGCTTCCTGCTTTGGAGCTGCCTGCCTCTGTTTGTCTGTTAATGACAAGTGGGTTGTCCTTGGGAAAATTACTCAACTCTTTTTATTTTATTATTATTATTATTTTTTGTTATTATTATTATTTTGGTGCTGAGGCTCAAACTTAGGTCCTTGTGCTTGCTAGGCAAGTGCTCTACCACTGAGCTAAATCCTCAATCCAACTCGTTTGACATTAATTCCTCATCTAAGAGATGAAGATAAGTTTAGGTAGCCCAGAGAGCTGCCTTGAGAATTACATCCCTACCCATCAGCATCACTACCTATGAGCCCCTGAGGGCAACAGATCACCCTTAAAGATCAAACCATCAAGAAATGCTGGACAGCCTCCCAGCAAAATAAGGAGTGAGCTACATGTTCATAAAAATTTGTCTACATTAGAGATAATTCATGAGAAGTTTGAAATTGCCTTTATAAGAAGCACTATTTTTAAACCTATACTGCTATCTCTGGAAAAAACTTTCATCATTATCTTCACTTATGGATCCAAATAAAGGTAAAAAACCTTAGCCATATATAGATATGTGTTTTTCTTGTCATTGTACTAAATCACAGTGATTCTCAAATGTTTTGGTCTCGGGAATCACTAATACTTTTTATGTGGATCAGATCTATCAATATTTATCATATGAATGATTAAAACAGAGATTTTAAAATATATTTATTATTTAAAACCGACAATCACAAAATTACATGCTGATCCGTGACTCTATGACTGTGTTAAAAATTAACAATATTTCTCAGGAGAAAAGTAACAGGGACGGTGACATTATTTTTATTCTGCAAATCTCCTCAATGCTGCTTTCTCAGAAGGAAAAAGAATGCTCATACTTGCTTTGACTTTCAGCCTGCTGCACAGCTTGATAGATATTTAAACATGGCCTTGTGTAGATAAGTCATTGTAAAAGGGAAGCTTATTTTAATAATCTTTCAGATAATTGTGGAAATTCTTGTTCAACACCAGTGTTTATACAATTGTGCATTAAAATTCACGAGTCATTGTCTACTCTGTCAAAGCCATCGGACTTTTCCCTATGTATGTCTTTCTGACACTGTGCATTTTTTATTTTAAACCTCCTGGCTCATTGGAGTGACACTGCTTTTGCAAATGCTAGCCCATTTTAATTATAGACTATAAACGTACATTCACTAAAACCACCACAAACTAATTGGAAGAGTCTGTACGTATTGGGAGCTGTGTGGGGCACAGTAGCAGATTCGAATTTTCCAAAATTCTGACTATCTCTTAAGAGCTTGAATACTGTAGTTAGCAATGAAAACTGCCCATCGGTTTTCTCCCGGTACCTTCTTCAGTGAACTGTCTATGCCTTTGTATTTCAATGGCAAATCCAGTCTGCTGCTGTGGTGGACTGATGTGGTCAACTTGAGTAAGGAATGCCCAGCTGGACTGAGTCAGTGCAGTTCTGGGCATAGAAGACCCACCTGAGGATTGTAGCCAGCACAATATAGAGGAGAACGGGAGCAGAAGATGGTGCTGGCTGTTTCTCAGGAGAAGCTCTGTTGTAGCTGGTTCTCTCAAAGGGGACCCAGCTCTGGAAAGAACTTGGGACCTTGTTGTCATCGAGGGTGGCTGCTGTTCGCTTCAGGGGAGCTCTGGTCTTCATCTCCGCTGCAAGCATCTTATCCTGGTTCCAGTATAGATTTCTTCAGCTGTTTAGTGCAGACATGGATGTACATGGGACATCACCACGGGCAATGATTAGAACTTTTGGGTCTCCAGTGCACAGATAGACGTTCTGCACTCTTCCTGCATTCAGCTTGTGGTGAATGTTGTAACTTGTAAGTTTCCTGTGCTAAATCTGCTCCCTGGCAAACGATTGGCTCTAGAAAGGCAACAAACACAGTTGCTAAGGACTTGGTGTATGCTAAAGTGCTGACAGCATCGGCCACCATTGCTTGGAGGCCACCAGGGCACAGGACAGCACTGTGAAAAGGCAGGGGATACATGAATGTGTTATGAGAAGAGATTTGCTTGCCAGGATTCCCCAACATACCTCATGGATGCAGAGGTTACCTCGAGAATCTCTACCCTACAAAAATGGTCTCTGATCAGTCTGGTTTGTCTCTGTCTGCTCAACAAGACCAACCATGCCATCTCAGGCCTCCCCGGGGGTGGAGACACACATCTGCAGCATCTCATCTCTACTATTAGCATCTTTCTGTCTCTGATCCCATGAGCTAGGTGCCAACACTGCCAGCTATTTGGGATCATGTCTGAGTTCTGAGCATCTAGCACAGGGCTCAGTATTATTCATAGAAGATTGAACAGGTGAATAAGTAAATGAAAAAATGAATGAATGAGAGGAAGAACTTGAGTCTAGATGGACTCTGTACTTTCCACTCCTCAAACTTACAGAGTTTTCTCCCACTTGAAGGTATTTGGGTTGTCTCTCCCCAGTGCCCAGAGCATTCCTTCCTCAAACAGCTTGTTCTTATTACCCAATTTCTGCTAAAATCTTCCTGAAATTAAAATACTCACCCCATCCACAACTCCCTTCACCTTTCTTCTTTATTTCTTTACAGTGCACAAAGAAGCACCAAATGTGTTTTTATTTTAGCACCCAGCACATATAGCTTTTCAGTGAATAATTTTAAACAAACGAACGAATGGACAGAAGAGACCATTCGAGGAGTATTTATTCATCATCTACGGTCTTAGTTACTTTCTTCTTTGCTGGAATACAATCCCCAACACCAACAAATCAAGGAGGAGAGGTTTATTATAGTCCCCAGTTGGTAGAGGTTTCAGTCCATAGCTGGCTGGCTCCAAGGCAGGGCGGCATGGAAGAGGAGCCTAGCAGAGAAGAAACAGATCACGGCATGGTGGACAGGAAACAGAGAGGGCTCAAGGGAAGAGGAGGGAGATAGAAACTTCCTGGCTACGCCCCCAGTGATCCACCTCCAGAAGTCACATGTGCTATAAACTCATCACCAGTCAACGAATCCACCAATGGGTGTTACATGTCTGTGATCAAATCACTTCCCCAGAGCCCCACCTATGAGCACATGAGAGTTTGGATATAAGATAAACCATAATACCTACTATGTGCAGAGCACTATCGAGTTGAAATCTTTGCTCTAAATGAGCTTACTCCGTGTGTTTGTGTGAATGTGTGTGCTTGGAGGGGGGCGCATGCTATATATACTAAACAAACAACAAAACAATCCTTATGAAATAACAATCCTGTTATTTGTTTCAGAAGCTTTGCGTACGGTGCTGAAACTGTAGGTCTTGCTTCTCTGGCACATTATGCATCTTTCCCAGCTGCTAGGAACACAGTCTACATGCAGCTCTGTCTCTCTGCCTTTGTGGTGCCTGGTACGGAGCTCACAGAGAGAAGGCAATCAGCAAATAAAAACTAGCAAGGAACTCGGGGCTAGAAGACCAACTGCCAGCCATGCCAGTAGATGTTGGGGGTGTGGGGATCAGTGTCCCAGCTGTCTGTTCACTGTTGAGAGAGAGTAATTTGTGAAAACCTGTGGGACACCTTGGTTTGTTCCCACTCCACTCCAGTGCCTGTGCCATCCACATCTACATTCTCCCTCCCTCTTCTCTCCAAACATGCTCTAGTGCAAATCAATCTTTATTTCCTTGCCTTTATCGGCCTGTCCATAAATCAGTCTTGCCCACTCAGTAGTTAGCTTGGCAGGGCCTCCAGCTGTCCGTTGCCTGCAAATGGTGATTTTTTTTTTAAAGCTCATCACCACCAGATGTTCCTGAAGCTTGTAGTCCTGCGTTTCGACAAGTGTCTCATCTGTAAAACCATTTCTCTTTCTTTCCCCTACTTTCCTCTTCCTTGTTCCTGGCAGCGGCCCGCAGAGCTGGACCCCGGGCGTTTATCCACAGTGCTCCCTGCTCATGTCCGAGGCAGGCTCTTAGGTAATAAAAGCAGGCTTTCAGTAAATCACAGGAGTAAGGAGATCCATAAATCTCCCTCTTGCCTCCCACACATCAATTCTCATTGTCATGAATACCGCAGGCATGAGTCACTTGGCCTGCGCACTCATACTGGACCGAGTCCCTGACTATCTATAATCCAGCAGGGGGATGTCTTGGAGGAGACTCTCCTGGCAGCCCAGTGTCTCCAGACTCCAGGGGGAATTGAGCCTAATTCGGGCAAACGGCAGTGAGCTCAGCCCTGTTCCCAGGAATCTACATGTTCTGCTCAGACAGAGCTGGACCTGATGGTGTGGATGTCCTGATGGGCACACTGTGATATGCGCATCATGCATAAAGGTATGTGATGTCTGGAGGAAAGAATGTGTCCAAAAGCAGCCTTTCTTGTTTTCATACCATTCAGGACTATACTGTCCTAAACTGTCCCTCCTGGTGACAAGAAAGTGGCTGTTTTTTTAATATTCAACACAAAGGACACAGGGCAGGATGGTGGCTTTTGCAGGCTAGTGCTTGCCTGGTCCTAAGTCCCTGCTGCATTTCTGTCAAAAGGCAATTAGAAACCTGCTTCACAGCTGTGTCTCAAGGGCACAGAACAAGGCAAGATCAAAACACGTGGTGAATTTCTAAATTTAAAAGATGTATTACAGTAAAAGACATGTTGCCATAACTGCCCCTCAAAATACTCTCCCCCACTTGGAACACACTCGTCCTATGGTTCTTGTCACTTTCCGAAGCAGCCCTAGAGTCCACTATCCCGAGTGTCTTTAGGAGGTGTGATAAAAAATACAGCGACTGCTGCTGGCGACTGTCATCCATCCGAAAAGCAGCTCACAAAGATTTGATGCTGCGTCCTCATCCACCTCAGGCACCAGACCTGGCACCGTGTGACTTCCGGCTCCTCCCCAAAGTAAAAATGACCGTGAAGGGAAAATGGTCTGAATCCATTCAGGACATCGAGGCAGCAAGGACAGCGCAGCTGAAGACCCGCAGGAAAGAGGACTCCAGAGCTGCTGCAGGAAGCCACAAGGAGGACGGGATACACGCGTCCCAAGTGAGTGGGATCGTGTTGAGGGAGATTCGTGGCAATGTGCCTTATACTGTAATACAATTTTTATTTTCTCATTTACTTATTCGCTGCATTTTCAATATGACTCCTCGAAAGAGTCACAATTCTTCAGCCCCACAAGCGTGTCCAAGGCCGAACAGTGTGATTCTGCAGATCTTGCTACCCAAAGATGGCTTCTCCTTGTTCCTCAAACATGCACTGGGGTTGTGACATCCTTTGACCAAGACTATGCAGGAGTAGTGACAGTATGGTGGCCTGAGCTGGGAGGCAAAAGGCCTTACACGCTTCTGCATGACTCCAAACCTGGGCACACCCGCTACAGAAGAGGGCATTATTGCTCCAGCTGAGACGGAGCACCCCGGGCCTCAAGCTCAGGCCTCACCATCTGAGCTGCGGAGCTGAAGCGTGGTTGGCTGAGAATCATGGATGAGCTCAGCTGGGAGCAGAGACCTGGCTCAACCTCCCTCCAACTTACACGATCCGAGGAAGTCCTTATAATCTTAAGGCAGCCAGGGCATTGCGGTTAAGTTTTACCCCAGATAACTAAGGCAACAGATCAGATTCAACGGACAAAACAATGTAAAACCCTATTTATCTAGTGAGATTCCCCACATAGAGCATTTTACTTACGTGATTATTTGATTTTCACAATTTTTTTTTTTAATCAAGCATGCGTTCACTCAACTATTTTTGCGTAAAATGGATAGCTGTGTTTGGAGCCAAAAACATTTCAAAAAGGCAGCACATGAGTAGCAATAGGGCTAAGACTTCAGGCTTTCTGTTGCCATCATGGGCAGTGATGCTGAATTTGGGGATGGTTTTCAGAATGAGAATCCAGGGCCAGTAGTGGTTCGTGCTGGGTTCGGCTGCATTTCCACCCTGGCTGCATTCACAGAGTTCTCAGAGCTTGAAGAGGTAGAGTCCTCAGGAACCACCCAGATTGTTGAGTAATACACCTTTACTTTCAGGATTTATCCACCCCGCTTTTGCAGTTGGTAAACACGGGAGATCTCAATAGAGGGTCTAGGATTTTCTTTTGAAGAAACCTGTTTGTCCTTAACACCTTAAAGCTTAGGAACTAAGTCAGAAAAGCATTTGGTGGTTTGTATGTTGTATGTGTGTGTGTGTGTGTGTGTGTGTGTGTGTGTGTGTGCATTTTTCCTAATATGAAATGTAGGTCTTCAAATCATCCTACACCACCAAAATTCATCCCATATGCTCTAAAAAATTTTAAATGAATTGTATTGTGTATATTTTAAATATATAACATGATTCTATGGGGTACACGTAGCTTGTAAAAAGGTGACTGAAGTGGTATAAATTAACATGTCCGTTTTCTCACAGAGTTACACACTTTTTTTTGTGTGATGAGCTGCTACAACCTCCTTTTTTTGACATGACTCCCAAATGCAGTTTCATTTTATGACCTTTGTCTTGATGCTGTACACGGAGTCTGCCCACACATTCATCCTGTGTATCTGCTTGGTTTCCGTATTTCCTAAATCACTCCTTTCCAACCTCTGTCCCAGCTGTTTATGTCCTATCTCTGGCTATTTGAATTTTTAAAGAGTCCACGTAGAAGTGAGAGCATGCAGTATTTTGTTGGTATATCATGGCATATGCTTTTAATAGACACAGACAGAATGTATTTGTGGAGAGCAGTGAATTTGGGATTGCGCTTTTATCAGGTGTGGGTTTATATTCTCAGACTTCATCCCCATAGTGCTAAGGGTGACGTAGTCTCCAGTGTGAGAAAGATTGCTGATATGCGGGAGCCCACTCCTCACACAGAATTCATCCTCTTTCGAAACTGAGCCCTGCTGTTCAATTGTGAAGAAACAATCACATGACATGTTTCTAGTTGTGATCAAAAACTTAAATGCTGATACTTTTACTATCGTTTTTTAAATCAATAATTAGCATCTGCTTTTACATTCAGTATGTCGACTGTCGTATTTTTCCTTGCAACATATTTTTGTTTCTGCTAGAAGCAGCTCGAGATCCACTCCGGGGTGTGAAGGGCTATTTAAATGTCAAAAATGTAAGTGAGACACCTAAAAGTCCCATTGCTAGAGATTGGTATGACAAGTCATAAGGGAAAATCTTTAGTGTCCCACTTTAACTTCCTTCCTTCTGGATTCAGCATGTTCCTTTGGGGTTAACTTGATTACTTTCCTATTCCTTTATTTGACTAGGTTCATATTTAAATGCCCATTCATCACTATCCATCTTTAAAGGGGTATTTTAAGGGCTCCTAATTGAGCTCAATACCTGGCCATTGGCAACGACCGACAGAGTCACTAAGAATATGATGAGAACCATCATGTGTAATTCTACCACATTTTACAGGGGAAGCTTGCGAATTTCCTTTCACTGACATAAAAATCCTATAATTTTTTCCAAGAGCTAAATAGTCAAACATCAGAAAAGGATGAATAGCTGAGCGCACCACTAAGAGCTCCCATTACTCACACTTTAGCTCTTTCACAAAAGTCTGCTGCGTTCCCAGTGAAGAAAAGGCATGGCTAATGACAGTCAAGTGATGCTCCACAAAATAAAAGTCCATTTTCCTGCATCGTTGCCAGGTTACAGCTGCCATTAATTTGCAAGTCCAGGAAAATGATATCAGGGCTATTTTCCTTAACTGAAATTAGCAATTACCATGCTCGAACAAAACGGGACCACTATTTGGGGTCTGAATTCTGACTCAATGCACATATGTACTTAGAGTGATTTTTAGTGAAAGTATGAAGATATCCAAGACATGGTGACTTTAGATAGAAGAAATGGATTGTGTTATATTGTGGCTTTTGATTATTATGTAGTGAAGTGCTCATTGTATTGGCAATACATAAGACACAAATATTGAAAAATGTTGGACAAGTTAAAAGTACTTATGCACCAATTGTAGATTTCATAAGAGCCACCTGAATAGAAACTAGATATGTGGGAATTACGGATTGTCCAGAGAAAGTGAAAGTCCATATTCGTATGGTTATAACAGATCGGGCCAAAGCTTTGCTGTTTTGTTCAAACTTCACTAACTTTT